>JAOVVF010000042.1:12595458-12617958 GCA_028565595.1 Duopalatinus emarginatus | reverse complement strand
ACACACACAACACTCATCACACACACCCATCAGCACTCATCACACAGAAGATTTATCACACACACACGCCAACACTCATCACACACACACAAAACTCATCACGCACGCCCACACAACACTCATTACACACACACATCAACACTTGTTACACACACAATCAACATTCATCACACACACACAACACTCATCACACACATCAACATTCATCACACTCAACACTCATCTCACACACACACATCAACATTCATAACACACACATCAACATTCATCTCACACACACACACGCCTCATCACACACAACACTCATCACACACACACACACACAACGCATCACGCACACACACAACACTCATTACACTCAATACACACAACACTCATTACACTCAACACACAACACTCATCACACACTCATCGCGCACACACACACACACACAACACTCATCACACATCAACATTCATCTTTCTCTCTCACACACACACACACAACACTCATCACACACACACACAACATTCATCTTTCTCTCTCACACACACACACACGCCTCATCACGCACACACAACACATCACAAACACATCAACACATCACACACACAACACTCATCACACACACACAACACTCATCACACACACACCACACTCATCACACACACACACAACACTTATAACACACACATACAACACATCACACACAACACTCATCTTTCTCTCACACACACTTATAACACACACACACAACACATCACACACACACGCCTCATCACAAACATCAACACTCATCTCACACACACACAACACATCACACACACACACTCATCACACACACACACAACGCATCACGCACACACACACAACACTCATTACACTCAACACTCATCACACACACAATCAACATTCATCACACACTCATCACACACACATGCCTCATCACAAACATTAACACTCATCACACACACACAACACATCACACACACACATATGCCTCAACACACACACAACACTCATCACACACACACACAACGCATCACGCACACTCATTACACACAACACACACAACACTCATCACACACACACACATCAACACGCACTCATCTCACACACACACAACACTCATCTTTCTCTGTCTCACACACACACAACACTTATAACACACACACACGCCTCATCACAAACATCAACACATCACACACACATATGCCTCATCACACACACACACACACACACACAATCACACAACACTCATCACACACACAAACACACAACACTCATCACACGCACACACACATCGGCACTCGTTACACACACAATCAACATTTATCACACACACTCAACACTCATCTCACACACAACACTCATCTTACACACACACAACTCATCACACACATACGCACACATCAACACATCACACACACAACACTCATCACCCACACACCACACTCATCACAAACACCCACACACACACAACACATCACACACACATTAACACTTATTACACACGCACATCAACACTCGTTACACACACAATCAACATTCACCACACACACACAACACTCATCTCACACACACCACACATCACACGCACATCAACACTCGTTACACACACAATCAACACTCATCTCGCACACAACACAACACTCATCTTACACACACACAAATCACACACATACGCACACATCAACACATCACACACACACCACTCATCTCACACACAACACTCATCTCACACACACACATCACACAACACTCATTACACACACAATCAACATTCATCTCACACACCCTCAACACTCATCACACACATACGCACACCAACACATCACACACACAACACTCATCACAAACACCCACACAACACATCATACGCACATCAACACTCGTTACACACACAACACTCATCACACACACACACACACCACTCGTCTCACACACAACACTCATCTCTCACACACACACACAACACTCACTACACAAACACACATCAACATTCATCACACACAACACTCATCACACACAACATTCATCACACATCAACACTCATCACACACACACCACACACACACACAATACTCATAACACACACATCAACATTCATCTCACACACAACACACACACACAAACACACACACAACACTCATCTCACACACACGCACAACTCTCATCACAATCACTCATCACACACACATCAATCATACACACACAACACTCATCCCACATACACACAACTCATCTCACACGCACACACACACATGCCTCATCACAAACATCAACACTCATCGCTGACCAGGAAGTGGAGAAATAAATAGAAAGTGAATCCCAATAGTCCTCCATCTCTTTGTCTTTTTCTCTCTCTCTCCCAGCCTTGTGTCCTCAGACGTGCGAAAATGGAGGAGTCTGTGTTGAGATGTTGTCAGTCCAGTCCTGGATGGTGAGTACCTGAAAACACAGACTATAACTCAGATACTGACGTGTGGTTATGAGTGAGAACAGGATCTAACCCATGACTTCTGTCCATCTGTCTAGTTTCCAATTGGTCAAGATGAAAGAACAGGGTGGGGCCTGCAAAGTAGACATCATGGCTAATTCACATGTCTCCTTATACATTAATTACTAAATGGTAAAGTGTATTACCCACAATGCACTGTAGTCTAATATAAAATCTTTATTTCATAAATTTGTCTGTTGTGTGTTTAATGAATAAATAATAAACAAATGATGAAAATCTGAGTCTCATTTCATGTACTTCAGGGACAACGGAACAATAAAACAGACAATCACACTGTACACTACACACCAACACAGGGAACATTCATCTGTCTACACACTAATCACCAACACAGGGAACGTTCATCTGTCTACACACTAATCACCAACACGGAACATACAGCTATCTACACATGCACACTGTACACTAATCACCAACACAGGGAACATTCATCTATTTACACACTGTACACTAATCACCAACACGGAACATTTATCTATCTACACACTGTACACTAATCACCAACACGGAACATACAGCTATCTACACATGCACAGTGTACACTAATCACCAACACAGGGAACATTCATCTATCTACACACTGTACACTAATCACCAACACGGGAACATTCATCTATTTACAAACTACACACTGTACACTACACACTAATCACCAACACAGGGAACGTTCATCTATCTACACACTTATCACCAACACAGTAAACATTCATCTATCTACACACTACACACTGTACACTACACACTTATCACCAACACAGTAAACGTTCATCTATCTACACACTGTACACTACACACTAATCACCAACACTGGGAACGTTCATCTATCTACACACTGTACACTACACACTAATCACCAACACAGACCAATCAGAGAACCTCAATCTGATATCACACTAGACACTGTACACTAGACACTGTAGACAAACAAACCTTCATTACTACCTTCTCATCTGAGAGGAACCAAAGAACCAGACTGAGGATCACACCAGGGTTAATCAAGACCTGAAGTCTGTCACTGAAGCTACATGACAGTGAGGGATGAGATCTGCTGAACACGACAAACTGGAGGGTCACTGAGCGCACACACACACACACACACACACACACACTCTCTCACTGAGGGTCCTGAAGTGAACACACTGCTGTATTAACGGTTTGAGACGCGGCCGCTCCTCAACCCTGAACAATACAATCACAAGGACAAAGAATCGATCTGCACTGATAAACTGAGCTGTCTGAGCCGGATATAAAGCTTCATTCGGGATCGTTATTACTGTGTGTGTGTGTGTGTGTGTGTGTGTGTGTGTGTGTGTGTGTGTGTGTGTGTGTCTGCAAGTAAAACAAAACAGTAGAATTTATGTGTAGGCTTTAGAATATTTGTGTGTGGTGTCAGTGTGTCACTGAGTTGCATCACCGACACACACACGGGAAATGAACAGAGGAACACAACTCATTAGAACAATGAACACACACACACACACAGACACACACACACACACACACACAGACAGACACAAGGATGGAGACAACAGAGACAGTACAGATGGGACATGGTAAAGGGAGAGAGAGAGAATACAAAGAGAGAGGGAGAGGAGAGGAAAATTAGAGCGAGAGACTAAAATTTAGTTCCATGTCACTAAAATCAGGAGTGTCAGGAGACGCGTGAGAGAGAAAGTGTGTGTGTGTGTGTGTGTGAGAGAGAGAGAGAGAGACAGAGTGTGTGTGTGTGTGTGTGTGTGTGTGTGTGAGAGAGAGAGAGAGAGAGAGAGAGAGAGAGTGTGTGTGTGTGTGTGTGTATGTGTGTGTGTGTGTGTGTGTGTGTGTGTATGTAGGTGTGTGTGTGTGCTGGGCATTTCTTGCTTCTCTTTTGTCACTCATCACATTAAAAAGAGAAATGAACACGCTTTCATGTATACTTAGCCCTTTCTTATAGAAACTGCAAACAGAGCTTCTTTGTTTCTTGTTATTTCTTGCCTTGCATTGTGTTCTTTCCCTTTTTCTCTGTACTCTGATCTCCTGTCACTTTACTCTCCCCTCCTACTGCCATCGAGACATACACTCCAGTGAGTATCTCATTCTCCTTCATTTTGATTGTGTTGTCTCCAACCAGATGGCTGACTGCGTGTGGGTGTGTGCTGTCACAGAGGTTTATCTCACATACAGACACTCCCAAAATATTATGGGGTTTATAGGTGTTATAGGTAGTGTTTTTGTTTCCCCCTGCTGCAGAATTGTCACTCCACAACTCATAATTAGTGACATCTTCTCGGGAGAGAATAACACTGAGTCTCCTTCTGTCTCTAACAAGATTATGTGGGACATTTTATGAATAAAAAGGCAGCACAGTAGTGTTGCCCTTTCACAGCTCCAGGGTCTTATGTTCAGTCTTGAGCTTGGAGTATTAATCTGAGTGGTGTTTCAGTGTATGTTCTCTCCATGTCAACTTGGGTTTCCTTTAGGTCCTGTGGTATAATCCAACAATGTGAACATGGATGGATGAGCTGTACAAAATTGCCCATAAATGTAAATATGCACTCTTTAACTGACAGTCTGGAGCAGTGGTAGCTCAATGGTTAAGATGTTGGACTGATGGGTGAAAGGTTGTGAACTTAAATCTCAGCGCTACCTTGCTGCTACTGCTGGGCTTTTGAGCTGGCCAACTGCTTGGTTGCATATGTGAGATAAATAAATATACTTTAGGTAAATGAAATGAAAGAAAATGAACTATTTTGCCTTATTGTGTTTTTCACACAGAAGGAATGTGACCTCCGCATTTAACCCATTCGTGCAGTGAATCACACACACCAGTGAACACTAGGGGGCAGTGAACACACCTGCCTGGAGCGGGGGGGGCAGCCCCAAACCACGGTGCCCGGGGAGCAGTTAGGTGAGGGGAGTTAGGTGTCTTGCTCAAGGGCACCTCAGTCGTGTCTTGCCCTGGGTGGGGATCGAATCCGCGACCTTCCAGTCATGAGACCGATTCCCTAACTGCCCCGTGGGAGGTAAGGTTATCTCCCAAATGTAAATCTAGATGATACTCGGATGGGAATGTCAAAATACTCATTTTTTTGTCTTGTATCCATTTCTTAGTCAAAACCAAGTTGTCGTACTAAAGGTTCTCCATGCTTCTCTACTAGAAAGGATTTCAAACTAGAAACCTTTTAAGTTCTACGATTACACAAAACCCCATTAAGAAAAGCATTTTAAAGCTTGTCTGTGTGTTTGGGGGTAATCCTCATCATCAGAGGTCCAAGTGGTAACTTGGTAGTGGTAACCAGGTTGGGGGTCAAACATACTCTCAAAATAGTCAAATAACAACAATGTGTATATGTAAGTTTTTCATTTTGTAAAATGGTAAATATTATATTATCACATATGTTGTGATATATTGGTAATATATTCATGTTTCTCATTCTCTTGAATTCTAGCCGACTGCACTTGTTAATAGTTATTTCTGACAAATGGTGCATCCTGAATATAATGCAGCATAAGCCAAATGGATGTCTGCCAAGTCAAAGTATATTTATAATAATAATAAATGTTGCAAAACTGTTCTTGTGTAAAATTTGATGTTAATCTGCACCGTCATTTATATTTATTGCAAGCTTAAATCTAAAATAAAGAATTTTTGGAGCCAAAAATATCAGTGGTAAAATTTCATGCTTATAGTCTTTCAGTCTTCACAAACCACATAATTAGGATTGACTTCAGCACTGAACATCAGCAGTTTAATCCCAAAGCTCCTAGTATGGGAAAGTAGGGCACATCTCGCTCCAACATGAAATCATTATCAGAAATACAATTTCTCACTTGGTAAGAGGGCAAAAGGTGAGAAAATGTCACTGCATCTTCTTCTGTGCTGAAATCCTTTCTCCTTAGCCAGTTGTTTGTCTGTTTATGGCAAATTTATTTCAATTATATGTTGCTATGCATCGCTCTTTCCCTAATCGATTACTGCACTTGGCAACCCATAGCGCTATGCATTGCAAGTCTGCTGTCATTGTGAAATATTCACTCTGTGCTCTGTGAGTCAAGAGGCACGCTGGTACTGTCAACAATAAATATAGACATGCCAAATAATTAGCAACCTAATGAGGGCTTAATCGTGTCAAGATGAAAGCCAAGTCCAGTCCAGTTTTTCAATGAAGCCATTTATAACCTCTTTATCTCCATTAGCAAAGGACTTGCATGCTTATTCTAATATCAGGGGTCGCCATTGATTTTTGTACCTTTCCTCTTGGCTTTTGCTCTTCTTTTTGGACACAGATCGAGTGATATTATATGAGGATGTATGGAGTGTGATATCGACTTCTACTCCATCAATATTATAAATGCCTCAGCAGCAGTAAAAGTCATTTGCCATTGATTGCCTTCGCAAAGTAACGTATTTATCAGTCTTCCACACAGGTGTCAGCCATGCACCAATATATTAGCCTTAGTATGCATTTACAGCCTACTGTAATGGATGTTACTTTCGTGAAAATTTGTTTTCTGTGAAGTTAGAATAACTGCTGCTCACATTTAGAGTTGTCGACGCTAACGTTTTCCCCAAGGAAGACTGATACGTTTAATCATATTTGTGTCTTGGGAGGAAGGTAACAAGCCTGAGAGCGACCATGAGACTTAAATTAAAGCCTTGTTCAATTGTTATTGTTATTTTTCCCTTGACTCAGCTGTTGACGGTCTGTTTGTCACTGACAATACAGCACATTTAGCTTAATTGATGCCAGGCTGAAATGTTCACTGGATATTTTTGGCTCTGTTCGACTGAGATAGAAGGAAGCTACAGGTGTGACCCTGTCACTGCTGAACATGACGTCTGGTGTGAAATCTAAAAATAGATTCCATCTTCTGCATTGTGTCACAGTAATCATCATTTCATAAAATTTGACATGTGAATCCTGAGCTATTTTACATGTTACTCCTGAATGTCCATCAGAGATAACAGTGAGGAAAGAATCTCACTCTTCAGGTTGTTAATGTCTTTCAGTGGTAGTAAGATCTTGGTGTCTTGCCATGCTGTCATACACTGCTACATTATGTTACATTTATTCCAGACACCTCTGGCTAGGATGGCCATATTACCCAGGTCCACTGTAACCTAGCAGTTAGGCACAGCCCGTTCTTCATCCTGTCCATCCGTCACACCTCTAGAGGATGGGATCTACGCATGTTCATGAATGGACCCTCCAGCAATTGTCTTCTATTTATAATGGAGTACATGAGGGATCAAAGCACCTGATATTCAAAGTGAATCAAGCATTTCCTCTTGTGTAGTGACCTCCTTCTGTGCCGCGTTGGTCTAAAACGGGAATCTGGGAAAGCCTCGGAAGATATCACTCTACTTTTGAGAGAACCACAGGTATGATCTATAGACTGGTGTATGGCTAAAAGTTAATTATATTCACGTTAGTGATATAGCTGACTATAATTACATTGATTGGATTGAACGAATGTTTTAACAAACGCATATATCAATAGTAGGAGAACTAATCTTTTTTTTTTTTTTTTTAACCAGAAATGTTTACAGGGCATATGGGATGCAGCATGACATTTTTACCTTCAAGCATGTGCAAACAAGGTGTCAGTTAGGAATATTACAGAACAAACAAAGACCTTGAAGTTGCTTCACTGTACCATTCTTTCATTCATCCTTAGTAACGTGGGCAATGTTGTGAAAGTTTAAATAAGTGAAAGTGAAAGTGAGTTATTCTTGACCACCGTACAGTGGAATTGACACCTGCACTTGACTCATCCATGCAGTGAAACACACACATACACACTAGTGAACACACAGTAGGGGGCAGTGAGCACATGTGCCAAGAGTGGTGGGCAGCCCCTATCTGCAGCACCAGGGGAGCAGTTGGGGTTAAGTTCAGTACAGCCTTGTCTTGTCTTGTTGCGGCCCCAGGGATGGTTCCTTAACCACAAGGCTACAGCTGGGGTTAATAATAGAAAGAAAATAATAAAAATTAAATAAGGCTACTAGTTCAGATTTTTACTGGGAACACCCCGCAAGACCTGCTGTTTTGAAGATCCTTACCCAGTTGTCTAACAATCACAATTTTGGCCCATTCTTCCTGCTTTCAACACATCGGCTTCGAGAACTGACTGTTTACTTCCTGCCTAATATATCCCACCCCTTCTTTTGGGTGCCATTGTAATGAGATAATCAGTGTTCACCTGTCAGTGGTTTTCTGTTTTTAATGCTCTGGCTGATCGGTCTACATTTGAATACAGATATGAATTTTTGAAGCTGTAACCAGATACAGGTGCAGATACTGACACCCTTAATTTATGTACAGTGAATATCAAGTGGTATACTTGATGTCTAAAATGGTGCTCATGTAAATATAATACACTATGTTCTGAGGTGGGGCTGTGCAATACAGACATATGCATAATAAAGGGATGAGTCATTTGTTCATCTGACGTCGCAAACTAATAAAGCAACATCTAGATGTGGAACAATCTTCCATTTTAATAAGGCGAGGTATCAAAAGGAGCACTGGCACTGTTTTTAGGTGCCTCCTCCCCGTCACGTGCCTCCAAGCCACTCTTAACCTGCCTCGTCCTGCACATACGATGAAGGGAGAGTGCCGTTGCCGTGGCAGCCCCTCACATGGCCTTATAAATCAACAAGCTGTCAAGTGACACGGTTCCACCTCCTCCAAGGCCTTGTTATCATGGAACTATCAGCAGCTGCTTCTCATAGAATGAAGTAGCACTTTTTGTGTGCCATCTAGTTGGTGCAGTGTGTGTGTGTTTTTTTTTTTCTTGTGTGTGTGTGTGTTATAGTTTATCTGTGCTAAAACTTGGATGAAATTAAATATAGATGGATCAGTTACTCTTTGAGTTGTCTCACTGGGGAAACCCTTAACATTTTTATAGACCCCTAGAAAGGGGTTTGCTCTCAGTAAGAAATAAAAGGTGGGATATCATCAGGAAGAACCCTTAACTACCCAAAGATCCTTTGACATTTTTTTTGGTATGAATATAGTAATTAACGCTGTTATGCCAGGTAACATTCTATGTTCTTGTGTTTTCTAACAGCACTGTGTAGGATGTAGAATCTCACTGCGTGCATCTGCATATGCCTATATACTAGTATATATTTTTCTGGCTTGTTTTGAAATATGGCCCTCATAATTCACCAACATGCCTTGCATTTGTAAATGCCACCCCCGAACATGTATCTGAGTCTGTTGATTGAATAAAGCAGCTTGTAAGGCTGTGCTTTTAAGATATTGAAAAAAGTCATCCACAGAGAAGACCCCGTTAAAAGGAAACAATATTACTATGCTCCTCGTATCCCTGATATTGAGCCCTGCCAGTACATACTCTTACCGAAGATAATTGTTCTTTTAACCTACAACAAACAGAAGCCATGTTTTACTGTACAGCCATCCAACAGCCTCTCCAAGACCTGCCACTCGGCAGCAGACAGAGGAATCATTTTTCCAAGGGTTCAGAGGATATCCGGCAAGAAATGTGATTTCTGTAGAAGTGCTTTTATCAAGGGAATGTTAGAACTTGGAGATTAGAGACACTCTGACTTCCTCGCTTCCCATAACCCCCACCCATACCAGGCAGTACTGCAAATATCCAGACTAGAGTAAATTCATAACTGCCATTTCAGCTGGTGGTCAAATACAATCACTGAAGCCTCACTGTCTTGTCACTTTTACCTGGGTAGACGAGAAGGGTTTCTATTAGTGCTTATGGATGAAATATTGTAAAGGGATCTCATGCCTCAAACTTCAACAGCATCCTCTACTAAAACACAGGCCCGCATTATCCAAGCTTTACATGTAGACTGATCCATTACAAGGCCTCACTGGCTTTCATTTGACACTTCAGTCCTAATCATCTGAATGACCTCCTTCCTTCATTTTCTGTCTCCCTGAGCTGAATAAGAAATAGCTTTAAGCAGGGCCCAGAATAAAAAATTAATAGGTTTGCCCTAAGTGGAGCCAATGTTTTTAAAATTTCTCTTATTGCGTTTAAACCCCAGCATAATGTCTCCTAAAGCAAAATAATTCTGCTCCTTTTTATAGGCCGTATGTAGGCCTAATATGTTAATATAGTAGTTTTGGAAAGCTATGAGACATAGCAGCTGTGTTTGTATTGGACATGAATATTTCCACACGCACGCACCCACACAGGCCATGGAATTTTACACCGTGTCCTCTAACATATGAAATCCCATAATAATTTACCCAGTGCAGTTTTACACATTGTCCATAGAGGTGACAAACATCCTGTTTTAAACATCATTAGTCTGAGTACCTGATTTACTAAGATCCCAAATAAAGCACACTAATTTGTGTGTGCCAGAGATACTGAGTGTGTTTTAGGCAAACAATAATTGTGTGGATTACATCACATGCAAAGCAGATGTAAAAAACAAGATGTAAATCAGGTTTCTGCTTATGCTGTTTGTTTTAGATGGCTGTCACAGGAGAATCTCCGAAGAGTCGATCTGAAAATAAGCCCTGCCGCATGCACATAATTGTGTGTCCAATAAAACACTGATTAAAGTCAGTGACTTTGTCAGAAAGACTGTACAAAATCCAATATGAATGCAAAATAATGTTCTGTTCATCAGATAGGCTACATACAAATTAAAACCTTATCAGAGAATCCATTTATTCTGTTGGTGTTGTGCGGAATTAAATATCTAGTTTGAAGCCAACCACTTTGAGATACTGAGGCATGATGTTTGTATTGAGCTATTTTTAATACACATTAAATGTATACTTTTCATTCATACTAATTTGCACACACTGTTACCAAAGGGACTTTCTGTGTGTGTGTGTGTGTGTGTGTGTGTGTGTGTGTGTGTGTGTTTGCATTAAATCTGCCCTATATTTTGCATACCAAATTGCCTATTTATTAGCGCAAATACACCAAACTGGATGTAATATTTTGCTCGTTTGGAAGATGCAATCTTCTGTAGTCACTGTAAATCAGAGTGTATGTTTTTTATGGGTGTTTGTATCAATCCTGTTGTGTTTTTATTAGGGATATGAATCTCCATCACTGAGGCTGATGCAATATACATTTTTATGTGTCGCCAATGATCCAATACATAAAAGATACATACGAAGCGCAACTGCTTAAGTGATCCGATATGATTCACAACTATTGTGATGCAGTATGATTCGGAGTGGTTTGATTCAACAAAGTGCAACTCATTGCGACACTATGCAAATGAATATGATGCTACGTAATTCAAAATAGTACAGGACACACACCTCCAACACGCACCAGACTTGACGAGAGACTTCAGCCTACATCAGTACCTGAGTTAGCTATCTTTGTGATGTAATGTGTGTAATGTGATTGTGATATATATATACAGTATGTGTGTGTGTGTGTGTGTGTGTGTGTGTGTGTGTGTGTGTTTGTACACAGACACTATATGGCCAAATGTGGTTCTTCCACAGTCTGTTGCCACAAAGTTTGAAGCACACAATTCTATAAGAACTCGAGTGTCCTACAGAAAGTCCTGACCTCAACCCCACTGAACACTTTTGGGGTGAAATTGAATGCTGACTACATGCCAGGCCTCCTCACCTAACAACCTCAGTAATGCTCTTGAGGCTGAATGAACAAATCCCCACAGCAGCGCTCCAAAATCAAGTGGAAAACCTTCACACAAGAGTGGAGGTCATTATAACTGTACAGGGGGCACACAGTACAGGGGGACTAAATCTGAAATGGGATGTTCAACAAGCACATATGAGTGTGACTGGTCATGTGTCTGCTGAACTTGGCCATATAGTATACGTTTATTCATTTATTATTATATCTTATTCTGAAGAGCTACATTTACATTTGAAACTTTATTTATTTTATTTTATTTTATTTTATTTTATTCCTTTTTTTTATTCCATTTATTTACAGTTTTGGTTTTTATTTTTCAGACGGAAGTGAAGCCCTAGCTTTAAATCTGCTGGTAGTGTACATACATTTGTTAACTGTAAAATCTGTCGGATTAAGCATTTCTTGTTTTCAATGGGACTGTGTGTGTGTGTGTGTGTGTGTGTGTGTGTGTGTGTGTGTGTGTGTGTGTGTTTCTGAAGACCTTACATGGTACTCTGATAGACCCAAGCTGGAAATGCTTGTCACTGCTGGCAGCTTTTCAGTCAGCCAGCCGACATGACAGCTGTGTTTATAGCAGAAGGAGCTTTCTAGGAACTGACAGGAAATAGGAGGAGGAGAAGAACAGGACATTGGCAGAAACGGATCCAACACAGGATTAAACACAGCCAAAGGAAAACATGGGGGAAAAACAAGAGCTGCGAGGAGGAGTGATGGAACTGACAGTGGTGATCTGTGTGGCAAAGTCATTGTGAGCATGCTGATGACTGCTTCCCTTCGGGCACTGCAGGTCCATTATAGCCCTCATTTAACCATGCAACAAAACTTAATGAGTGGCCCTAAACCTTTATTGATGAGGTGCTGACATTTAAGATAGGACACCCATCAGTGCCTCTGCCAAAGGTCTCTGAAACTTCTAAAACTTCATGCCTTTAGTAACTAATCTCCATTTTACTTATTTGGAGCTTAGCCACTGGATAGCATCTGGGTTGTCTGGGTGATTAGTTTAGACAGTACGGTATCTAAACAGTATCCATAAACCACTGACTATTATAAAGTACCCCGAGGAGCACTGCCAGATTGATCCATCTTGTAATCTTCCTGTATAATATTTCTTTTAGTGTATTTTTCATCTTTTTAAGGTATACCATTCACACGCTGGCAACTAATAATAGGGTTTCCTAAAAACAAAGGGTTGCAGCCAGATAAGTGCTTTTGTTGGGCTAGACAATAGACAAACTTTACAGTAAAACCCGACCCTCAATTATACCCCAAGTACTAAGCAAGTAAACCTGTGAATTTCAAGGTTTTTTGAAGTGTGTATGAGAAAAGAGGGGGGAAAGGCTCCAGCGGAACCATGTAAAACAAATGAGTTGTGTCATTTCCTCTGGCGGCTCTTCTCTGTGGGAAAAAAGAAATGAGCCGGCATCAACGATGAATTGTGACGTACCTTATTTCCTAGGGCCTTGCAGTGAGAGTCGATAAAAAGGAATAGGCTTAGAATGACCTACCATCGGCCGTAATTGACCTATTTTGCATACTCCATGGAACATTTTGTGCTGCACAGAACAGCCGTTTTATTTGCCCAGTTATTTATTGGCCAGCAACATGCGGCTAATGTCCGACCAGGGATTTTGCTGGAGTGTGGGTATAGATTATGATGATTGCCACTTATTAGCATCAGGCAGCATGTGTGAGGATAGATTTTGTGACTGAGTGAGTGTTTGTTTGTGTTGATAGACTTTGAGCTTGAAGGACACAGCAAAGACCAGCCTTGTGCATTTTTATATGTTCTAGTGTAAAGAGGGATATAAATTAAAAGAAAAAAACAATGTGGTGTTATCCCAGACATTTTCCTGGCATGGGTTGGGTCCACTAGTACTCTTTGAGTGAAGAGTCTCTACGAAAAAAAAAAAAAGTTGTGAGAATGATAGGCGCTATTTTTATAAAAAAATGATTCAATATGACTCCGCCTCCATCCGCTGGGCATGGGGGATTACTGGATGGTTTAATGGTCATGAAAATGATGTAAATCATATGCTATGACCTTCAGATATCAACCTAATTGAACACCTATGGGAGATTTTGGACTGACAAGTTAAACCGTGCTCTCCATCACCATCATCAAAACATCAGCTAAGGGTGGCAAAGAGATTTTTATATTATTTGGAATATTGTTGTTTTTGTATAAACACATTTATCCTCAATGTGTTTTAATGTCCTTAATACTGTTGACATTATATTGGTAACTCACATTTCTATGACACTTCATGTAGGTTTTTCCTGTTCATATTTATTTATACTAGTCCAAGTACAGTGTATAATAGGTAAAAAGATAGACTTTATTGTCCTGAAGGGAGCAATTACATGCTGCATACATGTGGTACATACACACACCGGTGCACACACAATACATATTCTGCATGCACAGACTGACATCGACCAACAAACAGCACACTGCCTATAATACAAAACATTATGTTAGGTGATCATCTTGTGTTGTCACCCTCCAGTAGTTGAATGTGATTCAGCAAGGTGTTTGTTTAGTTTAATTTAGTACTGCTATCACTGCTGGAGCTAGAAATAATTGTGAGAATGCTTAGTGAGACTGCATGAGACCGCTGCTTGGTCTCTGGCTCCATTTATACCACAGCTCTTAGAGCTTAGCAGTAATAATAAATATACACGTGAAAAAAAAATCACACATGTAAACCCATCCCTTAGTTGAAACTGGAATTTGTAATGAAACATTGTGTGTTTTTGTTACAGTTTTTAGTACTTGACAAATAGTATAGTATTGACCTTGTTTCTGACTGAGCTGATACACATTTCTAAAGAAATGGTTATGCTATACTGGATGTTCAGGCTTTACTTACAGGTAATGTTGACATTTCAGGACCTGGGACAGCGACAAGAACCAACTCAATATGAGCATGAGCTCAGGATAGAATCATGTCATTGAAACACAGCTTGGTTTCTAGATCCAGCCTTTGAAGTAACCCATGCCTGACAACATGCCACATTTACTGATGTTCTGGACTGTTGTCTACTATTGTCCACTTATTTGTGTTCACATATGAGTAGTACGACAAAAAAAAAGATGGTGTCAGTCTCTCCCTCACTGATTGACACTAACCAGTCGTGGCCATATGTGAACTCGTACACAGAAAAGGGGAAGTTATTGGTCTCCTCCAGGTGTGTTTGGCTTCTTTGTAAAGTAGCATGTACAGCAGTCTTGGAAGAGACACTGTGATTGCTCTCACCCTCCCAAAGTGTTGGCTTTGGTGCCATAGCTAGTGGGTGATTCATCACTTACCAAACTGGGAGAAAATGGACCAAAACCTGTATAAAATGAAAAGTCTAACTATATAAACTATAAAAAAAAGTTTACAGTGGATATAAAAAGCCCAAATAACCCTGTTAGAATTGCAGGTATTTGAAAAATGAAACCAAGATAAATCATGTCAGATAATTTTCCACTTTTAATGTGATACAGGAGCCAACTAAATTTCAGTGAAAAACAAACAGAAATGTTTTTTGGGGACAAAAATAAAAGAACATAAAACCTTACAATAACCTGGTTTAAAAAGTGTGCATACCATCTAACCTCAATTATAGGATTTTCTTGACGTATTCATGGCTTTATCTGACTACTGAAGCCATTATACTCCAAAGAGCTTGCAAAACATGTACAGGATCAAGATGTGTAGCTCAGGAGAAAGGGTACAACAAACTAAAACATTAGACATACCATAGAAGGCCATCAACAACATGTGGAGAAAATGGGGCACAATTTAATATTATTACGGTTGTTATAGTTACTCTTTTTTCTTTTTGTTCCCATGAACCAATTTTAATTGTTTATTTGTTTCCTCTTAAATTACCTGTTTTTTTCACATCATAAAAGCCTGCACTTTTATCATGAGTGTCAACTAAGTGTCAATTGAGTGTTATTTTGCGTTATTATTCTATAATTACAGCCTTTTATTTGGAAGAAGCAAATTGTATGCCTTTAGTCAATGTTTTGGTTTTCATGTGACATCATTAAACTATTTCTGGTCAAATTAGTAAAGCCAGTGATTTGATATTAACTATCATTTGCTAGACAGATGTATTATTCTCTGAGCGTTAGCTCTCCTAAACCATACATTACAAATATGGTTTTGAAACAGAAGCGACTGAGTTATAATGAGATGTAGTACATTTTCAATATAAAATAAGCTAATTAATTTTTTTTACTATACTTTAATGCTAGCAACTTATCATGCAAGAAGAATAACTATTCATCTGTTAGAGGCTGCAAGACAAAGGCTGCGTATAGTGCTTAGCTGTATTAAGTGTGTGTTTGTGGGATTGTGATATGATGTGTGTGGGCTGGGGAAGGTGGGTTTCTCATATTGCTGGTGGAAACTGTTTATCTCTTGCTCAATGAGAGTTAAGCTAAAGGCCTCAGCGGGCAGTAAATGGTCCCTGTAGGTGCTGTGTGGAGATAAATCTGAAAGGGTACAAGCAGGCATGGTGTACTGGTCTTGGGTAATGGTGTGGGAAAGGGTGCCAGACGAACCCCTGCACAAGCCAGGTTAATAGTGCTCTCCCTCCCCATTCTCGTTCTGTCTTTCTCTGACTTTCACAGCAGCTGCGCTTGTTTTTGACGCGTTCTGCCATTAAAGCGTTGGTCCAGCACAAGGCTAATTAGCCACGGCGTGTATTAATCACGGTGTTAGCAGCAGTGGCCTGAGGTGGAGCTACACAGGTCCTCGACCCTCTTCTCCCTGATAGGCTGGCTTGTCTGTGTTCACCACGTTGCATGCATTAACCTTCGCTCGACCAACTCGTTTTTCTTTGATGGCTGCCACTGTGCCGTCTGGCCTCCTCAAAGCCCTCGGCTCTCGCAAGACGTACTAATCACCACTAGCAACTTGAGGAATCAGGACAAAAAGGACAAACATACTGAGAAGTCAACCAGGGTTGAGTGTAAACCTGCCATAATACACATGATCATGATGTTAAATCACATAGAAATAAATTCAGTAGCAGCAGCAACATGCTTCTACTTAGACATCACAGTATGAACATTTGGGTGGCATTGGTGCCAGGAAACACCGTCATGAAAAATTTCTATAAGGAAAATCTGATCTAATATAAGTTGTTGACTGTAGATCAAAGTTGTATGAGACAGAATTAATTCTAAACCAAAAATATATATATATATATATATATGGGATAATACAACCTCTTGAAAGACTGTTATGACATAATGGAAGTTGGCATAATCCTGTTATACATTTTTAACCGAATCTCCACTATTTTCCAACATTACCCTTTCCATGAAATGGCTTTCGTCTCCTCTGCTCATGTGATGTCTCTATCTCAACTTTGACAAGCCATTAAAAGTAAGCCTGCACTTGCCGTGCTGTCGTTGCATATCAAATTACACATCTTTCCCCATCTGTGCACCCCAGCAGCTCCACACACCGCTAACATACAACCATCCTCAACATTTTGATTTAATTATCGCCATGACTGAATATTCATGTCATTTTTTTTATCACTCACACCTGAAATGTGGAGCCCTTCTGCATCATTTATGAGTAAGGAGCAAAGGGGCGTGGTCCCTGTAGTTCTAGTGTCACAGTGGGAGTTGTAAATCTGCTTGATTTCACAATGCCATTAATCATGCATATGGATCCATTCTTATACAGTTCTTATGTATGCACACATGCAGCAGTCATGGTCCCCCTTGACCTCATGGATCTCCTCAATTAATTGGTGTCTGTCAGTGAGTCAGTGGTGAGTTTGCTGATGGGAGATCCTTGGGGCTCAGTTGTGCCGTGCACTCTGGTGTTGATATTTGCAGTGACTGGCAAGTGCAAATACTCTCCTGCAAACTCATCTTTATGTCATAGCAAAATATCAGGGAAGGTTTCTCAAAGCCGGTCATTCTGTTCTGATTTAATATGGACTTAAGTATGCAGTCTAGACGAAAAATGTGCTGTGGTGCTGTTATGGTCATTATTCCAACTCTACCGTTGTGTACCAATAGGTTTTATAGGGAAAATTTTGTCCATCACACCGATATGTGCATAATGAACGTCCCATTCCAAAGTCAGTTCCCTGCTTGCTGCTATAACAATGTCCTTTGGAGCAGTGTCTTTTGGGAAGGTGTTCACTAGATTTTGAAGTGTGGCTGTAGGGATTTTTGCACATCAGCTACAAGAGCATTAGTAGGATAGACAATGGTTTCATCCTAAATGTGTTATGGGTTATGGTCAGGGTTCTATACAGGACACTCAGATTGTTCTCTTTGTCTTCATGGAGCGCAATTTTGTGTGGACTCCAGTGATGAGAAATATTAAAACTACAGCATACAAAGACATTCCAGACCATTGTGTGCGTTTAACATTTTTGCGACTAGCCTAGGAAAGAACCATATGTGGGTGTCCACATACTTTTGACCAGGTAGTGTATTTGTAGCCGTGCAGTTTTCAAAGGCAAATCGTTAAGCTTAGTGTTCTTGAAAAAAAAAATCTATCATGTCAAAACTGGTAACTGTCACAAATGGTGACAAAGTGTTAGACTAATTGGTCTGTCATCTGCAAGTGTTTGCTAGGAGCATAATCAAGCCTCGTCCATGTTTATGCTCCTGTTTGAGAAGAATGGCAGCCATGGCCTTTTGTCTCTGCCTGTAGCCTGTAGTGTTATCAGTGAGTTTAGCTACACTAATCCAGCAGGATTTATAAAGCTTTATTCCAAACATGCGCTGCATTCTCTCATCTCACCAGTGTCTGCTCTGCCTGGGTTGATACTTCAATTTCAATCCTGCTCCCCGTCCTCCCCCCCATAGTTGTTCTGTAGTGAATGCCTTGTTACTCATAATGGCCAAGTGGATGGGCCAGGAGATCCAGCATTTACATATAGATTTACTATTATTCATGTTTGTCCAGATGCATGTTTATTCTATCTTACAACATAGGTGAGAGGTGGCTCTGTACGATGGAAATGCTTTAGATGCACTTTCTCAATTTAAGCTCTGGTTCTCTTCTGAGAGCCTCTTAAAACAGTGCTTTCGAGTATCAACTTCACCCCTCGTGTTTCTACTTGCACTTTAAAATGGACTAGTATGTTGTTCTGATTACTTCAGTCTATATACTTATATAACTGTTGAAAGGTCTCGGCACACAGCTTTTTAAAATGTTTTAATGCATTCTGGTTATATTGAATTAATCATTAATTTAAAATATTGTTTATAGGTTTTTTCAATAAAAGCAACATGTGTACATTGTATAAAATATGCAAACAATATATAACAACGCTCTGTACAATGGTTATATTGTTTGTATATTGTATATTGTTCTAAAATTGTCTTTAAATTATACATACACTACCTTTTTAGTAACTATACGTAGTATCATACTTGACCAAATCAATCTGATTCTGATGTAACGACTTCACCCAGACACAGACCTTCTCTCTACAAAGAGACTTCTTATCATGGCATTTCTCAAAGATGTGATGAGATGTTTTTTTTTACCTGTCTAGAGATGTCCTGTGATGCTTTCTGCAGAGCTTTTCAGAGATGTGTGAAGCTGGATCGACACTCAAAACTTTTAATTTGACTCCTCCTAGTGCAGCTTGATTGGGTATAAGGCTGGGTCACTAGACAGGCCATTCCATAACATATAACAGTGCCTCCAGATCTCCTAGACAGACTTGTGGTATGTTTAAATTAGACATGACTAGAAAAAGTAAACACATCTTAGATTTTTGAGAAATCCTCAGCAGAAGATTTTATATTTGTTAATTTATAACATTAACAATTTTAACCTTGAGATTAAATTATGAACCATGTTCTCTGATTGCCACTGATTCATTGCTGCTATTGACTTTTTTATTTAGATTTTTATTACATTTTTTATGTGGCCCCTGGCAATATGTCACTGGGAACACTGGAAAAATGCTTTTTTTTTTTGCTGCTGGATAAGAAGTGATTTTTTTTATTCACAAAATAATACAACAAGCTGCAATTGCAGAACATTAATTATATCATAATAATAATCATAAAAATATACTTGAATTGTATAGTTCCTCAACCTATATATAGTATATTTATAGTATAGTTATGTAGTATATATAGTATATTTCTGGAAAAGATTTCTATTTAATATAATTGACTAAGCTAGCAAAATTACAGTGACCTCCCTAAATCAGGAAACTACCTATTATTACAGGGATTCTCAAACTTGATTTACAAATGAACGAAATCTGCTCATTCGTTTATTTTACAAATTAATATCAGAAATATGGAAGAAGAATTCTGTGTGCTATGTTAAAATTTTACTAGGATTCAAATTTTACTGTTATTTTAATCTTTCTAATCCACAGAGAACTTGATCCCCAGCCTGCTGTTCTCCGTGAAATTAGAGCTAGTGTTAAATATCCTGTGTGGTTGGCTGATTTCAGGCCATTAATGACTGCCTTTTTACTATTCATAAGTAAATAATCAAATCTCCTTTAGTTAGCTTATTAGTTCTGTTCCTGTCACGCATATACCTAAATAACCTTGAAGGTGCAATTGGGATAAATTTACCATCTAACAAAGTTGTTAGTCACCATTCATCACCATTACGACATGCTGTTATTAACTATAGAGCACTCTGTAATGTCAGGCTGTCCACACTCAGTGAAGACAAATAGTGAATGTAAACGCATTGTTATATTTACAGCTGACTCTGTGCTATCAAATACAGAATTACAAACGTGTACAACTACATATATGTAGCAAAAGTGTTATTATAAACATAACAAATATTATTTCACTTAGTGGTATATTAAATATAACAGTCATATTTGAAAGTAAAATTTAACTAATTGACCTACTATGCTTGCACACTGAGGAATTTGACCTCCGCATTTAACCCATGCATGAAGTGAAACACATACTAGTGAAGACCCACACTAAGTGGGCTATGAACACACTTGCCCGGAGCATTAGGCAGCCTCTATCCACAGCACCAGGGTGCAGGGCACTTCAGTCATGCCTTGTTGGGATCAAACTGGCAACCTTCAGGTCTGCAGAATAGACAATTGAATACGTACAAGTGTTGAGTTTCTGAATAAAATAAGGTATACATCTTGCTCCATCCACATTTAACTTGAACACAAAATACGAGTCAGTTGCGTGTTCGCATTGCTTGAATGATGTAGTAGCTGTCACCACTGGTGAGACCTTTAATTAATATATCTCTCAAGTCAAAGTAACAATCAATTAATGTAAACAAAGGAATAACTGCTGTACCAGTACTTGTCACTTCCTATCACCTCCTCTGAGTAAAGCAACAAACAAAATGGATTGGAACAAGCTGAGACAGAGACTACAACAACACAAGACTAAATGCAATTCAGCCTTATCTGCCAGTAGACTCAAAATGATTGCTTCATTCAAATAAACAGATTGGGTGTATCATGCATCCTTGGCACAGATTGAAATAAATTTTTCAAATCTGATTTTTTTTTCACTCTTACTCTTTTTGTTTCCAAAAAAGAGTCATTTCTTATCTGGCCTCTCCATCAGAAAGCAGCTGCCTCTCATAAATTCTCCTGCGAGAGTGCATAAATCTCCCTTACTGATAACGTCAACAGGGAGACTGAGAGTGGGACTGTGGGATCTGTGTGTATTTAGGTGTTTGTATGTGAGAGTGTGTGTCTCTCTGTGTGTATGTGTTCTTGTAAAGTATTTTGTGAAATGCTTGAGTAAAAAGGTACATTAAAGCTTTTCTGAGTGTCAGTGTGGATATTTAAAAAATAAGGCTAATATCGCTTATGAATAGAAGTATGTCTTAATATATAATATCTTTCTTTAATTGATGTAATTATATTTTTCAGTGTGCAGCATGTTTCTGAGAAAATAAGGCAGCCTGATAGCAATTAGCTTATTGATGTGTGTGTGCGTTTGTGTGTGGATCTGTTGCTGTGTTTTTGTCAGTGTGTACATAAGGTATATATTGGTGTGACAGAAGTCCAGTCTCGCGTCTTTGATATATCTGAGCTGTGAGGCGTCTTGCTCTTGGTTGGGATTGAAAATACGTTCGGCATTGAGTGTGTCACTGTGTTTATTCCAACTGAACAGATGCAAGCACATGAACCTCACTTCTTCCCTGCAGAGTCTCTTCTTCCCTGCAGAGTCTCTACTATTTGCATTTCCTTCAGAGTACGCACCTCTCTAACATGTTTATGTGACGATCGTGTGTGCGCTTGATACACTTGATACTTCATCAGGATAACCATCTCCGGTTAAGTCTACTGTAATGTTATTTGTGTGTGTGTGCACACGTGTGTGTGTGTGTGTGTGCACACGTGTGTGTGTGTGTGTGTGTGTGTGTGTGTGTGTGTGTGT
>JAOVVF010000042.1:12575899-12589637 GCA_028565595.1 Duopalatinus emarginatus | reverse complement strand
CCCCCCCCCCCCCCCCTATTTTTTAGCAATAAGCATTACTGTTTTGAAAATGCCATAAATAGTCACAACTATGAATTATTAAATAAATATAAATTATTAACTAGCTACAGTGTAACTAACAGGGACATTCTGTAGTTTCGAGAGTTTGGACTGACTGGACCTGGTAGTTTAAAGTGTTAAGTTTATGTTACATTTTTGTTGACATGGAGTAAATATTGAGCTAAATATTTGATTTGTGTCACTGCTGAATGTCTGAAATGTCGATCCAATCAAAACCCTCCAGTGCCTGCTCTAGTACATATTTGAAACATGGTGTTGGGGTATACATGCCAGGAGTAATGAGCTCTTACAGGGCGGGTGGGTGTGTGTATGTGTGTGTGTGTGTGTGTGTGAGTGTGTGTGTGTGTGAGTGTGTGTGTGTGTGTGTGTGTGTGTGTGTGTGAGAGAGAGAGAGAGAAAGAGACAGAGAGAGTCACTGAAATTGTGTACGTCTCCAAGGTCCATGCTGCTTGATCAGATGTCACCAAGTAGAGTCTTTAAAAGCAGCTGCTGAGTGAGTGTGTAAGAGAGGAGAATATTGGCCATGTTTGCTATGCTAAGCAGTGACACCCATTACATGATATTCCCAAAGTTCCCAGACCACTTATTTCTCTTATTCATGCTTACACAAACACACCATGAATAGCATCAGTACTCTTGGTTGTGTGATGTTTGTGTACATAAATACTGAAGGGTGAAATCAAGTCCACATTTTCACTTTGAGGTTTTACTTGGCCATCATTTTAATTGTTTATTTTTCTAGGCTTTCTTCTTTGGATCTATACGAATATTAGAAACACTTGCATATAATCATAATATTTATTATATTAAATGTGTAGAACATGCAGTAAGTCAGATATAAGCTGTAAATGTATAACCAGAGATAAAAACCTGAGCTCAGCTTTAAACCCAGCAACCTGAATTTAACTTTCTAGACTTGCAGCTATGGATAGAGCAAACACTTATCCATTACAGATTATTTAGATATCATTGCAGTTTGGCTGGTGCAGATCCCAAGCCACCTGTGTCTTATTTTGGGGAGTAAAAAAAGGAGAGTGAGGGTGGAGAGAAAAAAGAAAGAGGAGGAGAGGTGAGAAGAATAAAGACCAAGCATAGGCTCTCAGGTCAGCACCATAAATATTGTAGTTCTATTTAATAATAATAATAATAATAATAATAATAATAATAATAATAATAATAATAAAGATAGTCATCGTCATCATATGATTATTGTTATGCTTTTGCATATTTAGTGTTATTACTACCATTATTGTATTATTATTATTATTATTAGTAGTAGTAGTAGTAGTAGTAGTAGTAATGGCATTCAGATGGGTAGGCAAAGTCATTTCCTTGTACAGGAGAACCTGTTTCTAACTGTATTTATGGCAATAATCACTTTGTCTTTGACTAAATGGGTTGACAAGACAATGTTCTGGGGTGTGAATATATACATACACAGACTTGAACACTTGTAATTTAAACTTGATTGTATTCTCTGAACAATTATAAGGTCTGGATAACACATCTGGAATATCTTTCCTTCTGCTTTAAAGGGTTAACTCCCTCTCAGTGGTTGCTTTATATCATTTTAAATGCATGCTTTTAAGCATCTTGCAGCACATCAATTTAATGGCCGAATGATTTACATAGCGTAACTTGAAAGTTGTCTGGAGGAGGAGGCAAAATAGTGTGTGCTGTTTTGGCACTGTTGTATTCAGTTCATGTGCATTTGCATCACAGCCAATGACACCCAAATGAAGGTCATTAATGGTTACTGAAACTTGGCTTGTGTGGAAAACGATGTGTGATATTACTAATTAAACTCAACGATGCGACGGAAGCATCTCCGTGCTGTAAATACAATCCTCCCTCCCTCTCCTTCTTCCAGGCACAAAACAATTGATTGTAATATGTTTGAATTGCATGCTCGCAGGTACGAGAGGTGCTTTCTTCACCAGTGAGGGATATACGAGGTGAAAAAGACACAACTGCTCAAATACATACCAATAAGATCTCATCAGTAGTTATTACTGTAATTCAATTTCCCATTGACAGATTGAAGCAGCCATCTCGTTGAATGTGCCACATGGTGTCAGAGAACATTTTCGACAGTGTGGTGGCCTGAGTGTTTGAGAGATGAGTGTGTGGAGAGAAAAGAAGAAAAAAAATGCTTTGCTGATATCAATTACCAGCTGACTGTTGATCAATCATTGTGGTAGCCATAACGATTTGTTGTCACATATTTGAGGAATGAGCTATGGCGCCTGCTTCATTTTCTCCAAACACCTTCAACTTCCTAACCTGAAGTGGAAGAGGAAAAGGACAGATGTGTAATAAACAGTGGGATTAGTTTGAAACGTTTTTTTTTAACTTTCCAAAGTAGAGCTCATTAAGACTGAGACAGTTTTTAGCGAGTTGGAAAGCTAATTGTGTTCTCTTCACTGTGTAATTTCCCACTGATGGGCTGTGGTGACACAAACTGCGGCCACAAATGCCCTGTCTGACACTGTGACAGTTGCCATTACCCCAAACACATCAAACGTCACGGTGGATTTTAGCCTCCGACACAAGTAGAGGGTGAGGGTTACATTTCTCCCCGTACTCCTTCTTAATGAAGCGTTTAGCCTGTGCCTAATGGAGACAAATGTCACTCTTTTTCCTGCAAACATCTTGTATGCAGGGAGCAGTTCTTACTGCACACATATAACAACAAAACAAAACACACAAACAACAAAACATCTGGTCATCAAGGACCAGTAAGAAGCAGCAGTCGGATACATTATGACATATTGACATATGACAAATTATGTATTTTGTGATGGTTGACAAAGATAAAAGTACTGTAATTACTAGCTCACAGATGGGAAACCAGTTGTATTGACATATCTTTTTGGCGATTGTGCCCAAAAAAATCTACTACTATAATTACTATTACAACTTAGCTATTATTACTAGCTACCTAGTTACATTACTATAAAAAGATAAAGACACTGTCAGGGGCCTTGCCACACAAACCGGCACTAGAGCTATGGAGTGACCTGAGCCCAAGCGCACCCGCTCTCTGTCACTGGAGTTCTAGTGCACGTTTTCAGACTCTTAATAACCAAGCCAAATCGGAAGCCTGGGTTTCCAGTGTACTTCCGTTTATAAATCCTGGACTTCTGTGGCATGGCACAAAGTATTGTTCTTGGCCTGGCTTGCATGTGTTTATACCAAGCCTTATTTCTGTGTTGGATTACCTGTGTTTACCTCGGACTGTTTTCTGAATTTCTGCCTCTGCCCTGCTTCTGATACCCAGTTTGTTGATTGGCTGAACTTTGACTGTTTTCTGACCTTGATTTCTGCCTGATGTTTTGGACTTGGTTACTGTTCATAAACATTCAGCGATTATATCCATCCCTGACTCTCTGTGTGTATACACACCATTATAGGGATACTTTGCTTACGGGGAGAACACTGGAGTAGGCCACAGCTGCCTGGAATCAGGGAGGAGAGGCCCTGCATGCCTACGACCAATTCTGTGCCCAGTTTCGCAAGGTACTCGACCATGCTGGCCAAGGACGAGGGAACAGCAAGAGTCTGCTGAGCCTTCGTCAAGGTGAGAGCTACGTCGCTGACTATGCCTTAGAACTCCACACTCTAGCAGCAGGGAGTGGCTGGAATGAACCGCCTCTCATCACCGCCTTCCACCAAGGTCTGCACCCAGACATTCTTACTGAACTCGCCTGTCAGGATGATTCCGGATGATTACCATCTGCTGTGTCAGTGACCAAACCATTGTCCCCACGCCAACTCTGCGTCGCTACCAATCAGCTCTGCGAGGGACAAACACATGCAAATGGGACCAGTCGAGATGAGGGCTCGTGAATGAAAGAGAAGGCTTCACCCAGGGACTTTGCTTCTTCTGTGGGGCTGTCTCACCACCTGCACTGCCAAACCCATGCCACGTCTCTCTGTGACTCCACATGAACACGTCAACTCTGTGAGTCCAGACAAACTCTTCACCCATCAGTCTCTAGTCATCTAGAGGGGAACTTCAACGATGCAGAGGTCATGAGTCATCAAAAGCCACAACTATTGAAAGCCCCAGCTCTCAAATCTCGACCCCCATCCCCAGTGAATATGAGGAGTTAGTTGAGGTCATCATCAAAGTGAAAGCGTGTGGCCTCACCGCCCATGCAACTGTGCGCTCTACTCCTCATGGCCACATCTACCCCCTCTCCCGGAACGCAGCCTCAATCATGTCACTCTCAAGTACCCTTATCCCCTACCACTCACACCATCAGCACTGGAGCAGCTACGGTCGGCCCGGTTCTTCACCAAGCAGGACCTCCGTAGCACCTATAATCTGGTGCATATACAGGACAGGGATTAATGGAAGACTGCATTCAGTACAACAACAGGCCACTGTGAGACCCTGGTTATGTCGTACAGTCTCTCCTCAGCACCCAGCGTTTTTTAAATGCCTAATTAATGATGTGCTGAGGGAGATGCTAGGCAAGTTTGTCATTGTCTACATCAATGACATCCTGATTTATTCAGAGACCCTGGAGGACCACATCCAGCATGTCTGTAAGGTCCTCATCCAGCATGTCTGCAAGGGGGAGAAGTGGGAATTTCAGGTACTCAGAATCAACTTCCTCACGTATGCAATCGATGTCCACAGCATCCACATGTATAGGGACAAAATGAGGGCAGTGATGAACTGGCCAAGGTCGGTCATGGTGAGGGATCTTCAGAGGTTCCTATGATAGGGACAAAATGAGGGCAGTGATGAACTGGCCAAGGTCGGTCATGGTGAGGGATCTTCAGAGGTTCCTATGATTCATGAACTTCTACAGGAATTTCAGCAGTGTCGCCAGCCCACTCACCAACCTCCTGAAGGGCGTGGCCAAGCGTCTGCGATAGAGCCCGGAAGCGGACTCTGCCTTTGCAAATCTCAAAGCCACCTTCACCACCACACCCATCCTCATCCACCCCGATCCACCAAAGACCAAAGGAGGCCCAAATTCCACCTAGTGGCATTCTTTTCTAAGAAACTGACCCCAGCAGAAAGAAACCACAGTGTGGGTGTCCGGGAACTTTTGGGCATCAAGCTGGCCTTGGAGGAATCGAGGCACTGGCTAGGAGGAGCTCTGTACCCGGTCCAGATTTTCACCAACCACCACAACCTGGAGTACCTCAGTCCAGTGCTATGTCAGATCCTGCACAGAATGCACCCAGAGCAAGACTCCCAGAACTCTGCCATCAGATAAACTACTACCAGAGTCTGGAAGGGCTTCATGGTGTACTTGGGCGTCATAGTAAGCCTCGCATCCGGTTATTACCCCCAGTCGAATGGACAAGTCAAGCGGTACAACCAGGAATTGGGGCAGTTCCTGCACACCTTCTGCCACAGTAACCCTCAAGACTGGTCTCAGTACATCCCATTGGCTGAATATGCCCAGAACTCCCCGTGTTATTCTGCCATTGGAATCACACCATTCCAGTGTGTGCTGGGCCAACCGCCTCTCTACCCCTTTGGATGCTACGCCCACTGACAACCCCGCAGTCAACGCTTGGCACAGACGGAGTGAGCAGGTCCGGTCCACCACCCACCAACACCTCCAGAAAGCAGTGGACCAAATGAAGCGGGATCGCCGTCATGGAGAGACACCCCTATTCCAGCCTGGTGATCGTGTCTGGCTCTGCACATGGAACCTGCGAAAGACCTGCAAAAAGTTAAGTGACTGCTTCATAGGTCCCTACAAAATCATTAAAGCCATGAACTCAGTGTCATACATGCTTGAATTGCTCACTCCCATTTCTCCCCAGTCTTCCACGTTTCCCAGATGAAGCACCATGTTCTTGGACCCCTGGCACATGACACCAGCACCGAGGTCTCTCCTGCACCACTGGATATTGATGGTCAGCCTGCCTGCACTGTCAGCCAGCTCCTGGATTCGAGGCGTTGTGGCGGGCATTTTCAGTATCTGGTGGCTTGATAGGGCTACAGCCCTGAAGAGCAATCTTGGGTACCTGTGTGGGATATTCTTGACTGAATGCTCTGCACTGACTTTTATGCCCGGTACCCCTGGAAACCTGCTCCCTGTCCCCAAGGTCGCCCAAGAAGAACTGTAGCTCCCAGTGGTAGATCTTTGGGGTGGGGATCTGCCATGGGCATTGCCATGCAATCCGACACTAGAGCTACGGAGCGACGTGAGGTGGAGTTCGCAAACCCGGAAGTCAACTCCATCACTGGAGTTCTAGCGCCCATTTTCAGACTCTAATAGCCAAGCCAATTGGAAGCCAGGGTTTTCTGCCAACTTCCGTTTATAAACCCCGGACTTCCGTGGCTTGGTGTGAAGTATGTGTTTACCTTGGACTGAGTTTTTAGATTTCTGCCTGTGCCCTGCCTCTCATAATCTGTTTGTTGATTGCCTGAACTTTGGCTCTTTCCTGACCTCATTTTCTGCTTGACGTTTTAGACTTGGTTACTGTATAAATACAGTACAGTATACAAATCTCTGTGTGTACACATCTTTACAGACACACCCTCTGTTATGTGTGTCCGTTTGTGTTTGTGCGGCATTTTCCCTTTTTCACTGCAGTGTTAAACTTCTATAATCATAAACACTGATAAATATGGACATGAATGTTTAATATCTTGTTTCCATCAGACTTTGTAGCTATAGTGCAATCACGTTATTCACTGGCATGTTGTACACTAATTAGAAACGTGATTTGTTTGATTCAGTAATTTTGAATTTTGGCTATTCAGAGGAGACAGTTTTATTGTGCTACATGTTGAAAAAGTAGCTTGTTACTGGAAACCTGCAGCATTGTTGAACGATGCCACAGCATTGCTGAAATCTTGAATCTGATTAGTCAGAAGGTAATTTTGTGTAACAGCGCAGCTGATTGTCTGGCTCTAATTCAAATGACAGGTTTGTATTAATGCGCTTTTTCTAATACCTTATTCTTTCTATGGTAATGGCTAATTCAGAAGGATGTATATAGCAGAAGGCACATAATCTAATCAAAATAATACATTGATTTAAAAATGTGTTATTTAAGAAAGGAAAACGTATAGTGTTTTTTTGTATGGCATGTATCACACCAGTCCATCACTGATCATTTTCCTATTAACAGCACTGCTGATCAAGTTTTACTTGTTACATAACTCAGCTACAGCCATGGTACTAAAATTAAGTTACACTAGTAGCATTGTTACATGTAGCTAATTTTTCCCAAAACTGAGTACACAGATGTGCTACATTACATGGCCAACTGTTCATCCATATGTGCTTGTTGAACATTTAGTCCCACTTCTGCTGTTATAATAATGTCCACTTCTGGGAAGGCTTTCCACTAGCTTTTGGAGTGTGGCTTTGGGAATTTACTTATTTAACCACAGGAGCATTAGTGAGTCAGCGCTCCTGTTCATCCAAAAGGTGATTAGTGAGGTTGAGGTCAGGGTTCTGTGCCTCAAACTTGATTTTATTTTTTAAAAAATGGCAAACCATATCTTTATAGGCCTTGCTTAGTGCACAGGGGCATTGTCATCTTGAAATATCTTGAAACTACAGCATACAAAGACATCCTATATAATTGTGCTTTCATCTTTGTGGCAACAGTGTGGAGATGTGATGTCCCAGGTGTCTACATACTTTTGGCCAGTTAATATATATAAAGTAAAAGCAGGATAGACACTCACTGTCTGTTTTAATGGGTACACCTGCTCATTCGTGCAGTTGTCACTGACACATTACAAAAAAAAAAAGGCTTTAGTTGTCTGATTTTAGTAAGTCAGACAAGTGTGTCTATGAGAGCCTCAGATCCCTGTTCTTGTCTGACAGGAGTGGAACCTGATGGTTTGATATGTTGTGCTTTCTGAGATGATTTTTCTGTTCAGCACAGTTGTAAAGAGTGATTATTTGAGTTACTATAGACTTCCTGTCAGCTCAGACCAGTCTGGTCATTCTTCAACAAGATGTTTCAGCCTGCTGACCCTCCGCACAGGATGTTTTTTTCTTGTTGCTTTTCGCACCATTCTGTGTAAAGTCTAGAGTCTTTTGTCTGGAAAATCCCAGCAGTTTATGAAATACTCAAACCAGCCCACCTGACACCAACAACCATGATATGGTTAAAGTAAGAGAGATCACATATTTGATGTGAACAATAACTAAAGCTCTTGATCTGTATCTGTATATTTTTATGCATTGCATTGCTGTCACATGATTGGCTGATTGGATAACTGCAGAAATAATCCTAATAAAGCTGACAGTGAGTGTGCATGTACTATAAGTAAATAACAGTGTTTTCTGAAATAGACCAGGCTAGTGTTGTGTAATTACATTTCTTGCTGTTGTTTTTTTTGAACACTGCTCATACATAACCAATCAGAGTGACAGTATAGGGTGTATAGGATGCAGGCACACAGATCTCATGTCATCTTCAAGGTGCTGGGGAGGTTCAGGTTTGATAGATGGTTGACAGTGAAGAGGATTTGATGTTGTACACTGAGCTACAGGTATGCTGAAGCATGGTGTCATGTGTGGAAGAGGAGAGATAGAGTGACAGAGATGCTCTTTTGCAAAAGAAGAAGAGACGATGCATGCAATTTAATGTTCATTTTTTGATATGTGTGGCTTCTGTAATGCTGAACAGGTAAAAAGGCAAAATGACTCAGCACCCTACCCTCTGTTTCCAGCCTGAAATACGGTCTCTTGTAAGTTTTCTTTTTTAAAAAGCTTGTTATTTCTTCAGATTTATTAAATCTAGAATTTAATTTTTATAAAGATACTGTTTAAAATGCTGATTACTGATTACTGTGTATTGCTGCATTGCATGTGGGAATCGTCTCACAAATACTAACCTCATTAATCCAGCCGTATGTCTTCCCTCATGGTGGAAGACTAGCAAATTAGGTTTTATATTACAGTCACGGAAGCACGGGATTATTTCAGGTTCTGCACCTTTGTCATGAGAGTAACTGCTGATGACATTGTGAAGCAGAGGACAGGAATCAGCTGATTACACACACAATTTTGTTGCCTCCAGTTTGTAAGCTTCTGTGCTGCTCTCCTCAAAATTGCCCGTCACCCAAATTTGTCCTTGTGTTCCTTTTTCTCTTCCGCCTTCTGAATGCTAATGATAGCTAATGCTAATTAAAGCTATTTTTTCCCCTTGCCTTTTCTACCCTGGTTTATATTGGGCCATCCTCCACAATTGACTTAATCTCCCCTCTTCTGTCTCTCCCCTTCTCTGCAGGCTGTTTGTAATTAACACTCACAACCTTTTTCTCATCCTTTCAGCCACTCTGTCGGCTTCACTCAGTTCACCCTTTTTTCCCCCTTTCCTTCTCTTTTTCTCTCCATGCTGAGAGTCGAACTCAGTCTGCCCATCAGGTTTGTGACAGTGCGTCCTGGTGGGAGCTTCCTTCCACCACACTGATCTATTGACACTGCTGGCTGCAACTCTTACGAAGTTCTAGCCTTTAACATAACACTTGGGATGGTGTGCATTTACCCAGTCGCCTATTATCGCTGCCTTTTTACATCCAGAGTTTGATTTTTCCCTCCTTTTAAAGTCCCGCTGTTGAAGTGAGAATTGTGTTTAACAGTTGGCGTGCGGTGAGTTTACTGATCATTTTGAGCTGATTTATTAAACTCCACATGAAATGGCATCTTAACTGTGATTTAACCGCTTATGTTGATGTGCTTGTCTGATGGAGAAGTACTGAAGTGCTTGATATTGGTAAAACGTTGTTTTTTGATAGTGTATGTTTTGCTGTTGTTGACTGTAAGCTCATGCATACAGAAGTGGGTGGGAGCACTTTCCTCCGAGTGTGTTACACCGCCCCATGGTGCATAAGCAGCAGCTTAAAAAGAAGTAGCTGCTCACTGCACACAGAGGAATAACCCGATAGCCTCTGTATAAATATGTGAATAGGTGTTCTGGAAAACAGCATGAGCCAAATGACATAAATCTAAGCTATCAAACTGCAATCAACTCTACTATCAGGGTCAATGAAAACATGCTTGTTATTATAAGATAGTTTAAACACATACTTAAAATGCTGGCACGGAGATGTATGTTACCTGACCGGCGTACTCCAACTATGAGCAGAAAATACAATAAGCATATCAAAGTCATTTGTTTTCATATATTCAATAATAAATGAATCATAAATCAATCAATTCATGATAAATCAATAATAAATAAATCAATCATAAATGAAAAATGAACTTGGTGGTAGACTTCTGTGTTGGTAAGTAACAGTGTATGTTGGTGGAAAATCACTGGTTGTACTGTAACTATGTATTACTTGATGAAGGATGGTGAAACGCCCATCTGCATGTTTCCTGTTTTCTTCCCTACAGGCTTGCATAAAAGTGATTCAAAATGAAATTAGGTGTGGATTTGTAAGGCTTGATTCAGGATTTGTGATTTGGTAATGCGCTGTGTGATATTTCTGGAAATATCCTGTATGGTTGACATTATAGCTTACCTTACTATAACAGCATTTTGAACAGTTTAGTTCAATATAGAATTCTAACCATTTAAGAGAAGGTGATGATGATGATGATGATGATGATGAATTTTGACCTGAATCTGTATAAGCAGCATTTAAAAGCTAGCATGTACAAATACCAAACTAAATACTTGATGTTGGTTGTAGAAACTGTTTGGTGACTGACTGCAAACAAAAGCAGGGAAAATATACAATAATTAATCCACAATAGTGCTATTGGGCTAAGTGTGTGAAGCCTTTTGAAAAGGTGGTAATCACTCATATATAACTTCACCATGCTTTCAAGATTTTAGGATTTTAGCCGCACCCCAATCCTCTGCATCCTAACAACAAAGACAAACAAACGTAACATATTCATTCATCCATTCCTAAATTTTTCAAGAAGTACTTTGTAATTGTTGGGGTCCCCGGTTCAAATCACAGATTTTCCAACATCCAGTCAGGGACCCATTTAACAGTTGGTCTAACGTAGGTGGTATAAGACAGGCATGGCCTTTGCTCTCTGTACAACTGTATGTGAAGGGGCTGGAGTCCCAGAAAGGATTAGGTAAAAGAGCTGAAGCCCTCTCTTCTGTAAGTGTGTCAGGTGTGTGTGGCTGAATGTATGCATGTATGCACACGCCCCCGAGACAGGTTGAGGTTAGTATGTTGACTATGAAGGATCGTAAGCAGTGAGGTATGAAATAAGAGAAGGAGGGAGGCCCCAGGTCTTTCTGCATGTGCTCACTACATAAACCGTCAGGGAATAGTGACAGTGAAAGCCACTGGTGAGGCACTGGACGATGATGTCACAAGGAAGACAGAATTAGAACGAGGTTAATGTCGGGTGGTTAACCTTCTGCTTTCCTGCCCCACCAGAGAGTGTGGAGTGTGCCAGCAGTAATCTGTTAAAGGTAGCATCTTACTGAACATACAGCCAACATACAGTGATTCTGAGACCTCTGTGTACTTAGGCTGAAGCACTGTTTTTTGCACAGATTTGTATTCAGAGCAAGCATTTATAATTTTTTCTATTAGGTAATTTGAAATCCAAATTCCTAGCCATTAAAGAATAATAAGACGAATTGAATTAATATGATCAGAAATTCTCAAAATATGTGGAAAAGTCAGGAAGGGATATATTTTTTTATATTAAGTAAAAAAATGCCAGTTTGCTTAAGTCTTATTTAAATGTATTAAATAAATAATACAATGAATATAATGAATAAATTTACGTGGATTTAAATATTCTTTACCAATGAACAAATGTTCAATATAGTAAGAAATTTTTATATTATTTTTTATATGTTTTTTACATAATTTATTAGCTTTGACCTAAATAAAAATGCTTCAAGCATTCAAATTTACTTACATTATGACATATGCAAAATATTTTTTTTTTGTTGCCAATTTTAGATTTTTGGTTACCAATTACTGCATCTTTTACCAGTATGGGCAAATGTTAAGTCAAACATCCACACACACTATTTGTCAATCTTGGCCAGAATAATGAGGATATAAACCTCATTTATACCTCATCAACCTCAGAATCTGAGGATATAAACAGCTAGGTGTAAAATGAATAACTAGTTCAAGTATTACAGAAAACATACAATGGTCTGTTTATGCTAAATTACCTGTAGGTTTGAATGGGTGTGAGTGTGTGAGTGTGTGTGCATGTTGCCCTGTGATGGACTGCTGCCCAGGGTGTTTTCTTTCACCTCATGCCCATGGATCCACTGTGAGCCATGACTGCTGATTTAAGCAATAAGTGAAAATGATTGATCAATTTAAAGAATGAATGAATGACATACCTATTATTTGCCCCGGCTATTCAGACATAATGTGGAAATTTACATATAATCATATGAATACATCAAGATCTTTTATGCCTGGCATGATCTGTTAACACCTGGTAAAAATCACCACACTTTCTCTGGAATTAATAGAAAATACTCCAATTAAAAAAAGATAAATGTGAACTTTCTGAGATGGAGACAATAACAGCATTGGCAGCTGGGGGCTGTTCTCATGTCTCTGGCCAGCAGTGAGGGAACAAAACTGGACAGAGAGAGGAGTTTCTCTGTTTATCGGCAGCAGCAGGCCTGCTGTTGTGCTGCTATAGGCCTGGCACTGGGCCCCTGGCGGATGCTCTCTCACCAACCATCTCTGACTTAATGGATGTAAATGATGAGGGTGTAGTGGGCGCCTGGCTCCATGTGCAGGATGCCAGGCTGTGGAGATGAGGCAGACCCTGATCACTGGCACACGCCCACCAGAGCTGGAAGAACTGGCATCAGACAAGGCCTGTGGTTGTAACTCAGTGAGAAAGAAGGAGTATACTTTGTAGTTTGGCCAGGTAGTGCGCACACACACACACACACACACACACACACACACACACACACACTGTGCATCCTATTCACAGACACTTCAGTATGACACCAACCTGAACTGGTTTTGTATGTTCCATAGCAGTAAAATCTGTTCCTCTAGAATAAAATCATTTCAGACATTTTGTATTTTTTATGTTTTGAATGCAGTTCATGAATATACAGTACATGAATATTCAGGTTTCTGGAAATATATAAACTGTCAGGATGTTAATAAAAACTGAGTTAATCTGAGCTGTTTGTGTTTACACACTACCACATTACTGCCAGAGCAGAATAATTCACTGTGAAAAGACACACTGAAAAGACACACTCCCAACACCTCTGTCACCCCCCCCCCTCTCTCTCTCTTTCCCTCGCTTTCTGTGTCCCCAAGCATTGGCGATTTTTCCTGTCATGACTTAAACAGTTGTTCCCAGGGTCTGTGCAGTTTGTTATTTCTTTCTCTGCTTTTTTTTTCTGCTGGCAAGTAGGACATTTTTGAACGGGTGTCCCACGAGTTCCCCCAAGGCAGCACTGGGCTTGACAGGCGTTCGTTTGAGGCGATGTCAGTCCAAAATTATGCTGTCTGTGAAGCCAAGTAACGAAGCAGGGGCATGGCTGAATGCAGCGAGGCTGCGGAGGCCACACAGCACACACTCACACTGGTGTAATATGCACACTGAGCAGATCGTATGCAGTGCAGTGTAGGCTGGGATAAGTGGAAAACTTGATTGTGTCTAAATTTGAGATGGATTTGACAGATGCGAGAAGTTGGGGTTAGAATTTGCAGTATATACTCATATACTCATATTGCGTTTTATATATA
>JAOVVF010000042.1:12554369-12575799 GCA_028565595.1 Duopalatinus emarginatus | reverse complement strand
AACACAGGGATCACGTAACTTTGCTGAGCAAAAGAAAACAATAAAAGAAAACAAGAATGTCCTAAATTGAAACTAGGATTCTGAAAGAAAACTAAAGGGTTAATAGGAAGGTACACAATAACAAAAAACAAATAGACAGGAGAACAAAAAAATAGTGAGTGGTACATTCACATTTATCAGAGTTATACTGGTCTATGTAAGGAGCTGGAGAATGAGCTGCAGGCTGTACAGTGAGTAAGTGGAGTGTTAAAGAGCAACAAGCTCCTTATTGAGGAACTATAATTTGGTGGAAGCAAATCCTAACATTAAAACATATTTAACACTATGTTCATGGCTCAATTTATTTCCTACTTTATTAACTTTCTAAACTGTTGTATAAAAGCAATAGAACAGACTTGAGGTTGTATTGTGAAAAAACAGCATGGCTGCAATAAAGTACAACAAGGTAATGATCTTTCTATTGCTTTATTATCAGTGTTGGGGAAGTTACCTAAAAATGTAGTCCATTACTGATTACTCAGTACTAAAATTGTAATGGGATGACTTTACTGATTACTTTCTGGAAAACGTTATCCGATTACTAATGACTTTACTTTTAAGTTACATTCTAGAACTCAAATAAACGTAATGGAAAGAAATCCACAAAAAAAAAATTCGGGAAAGTTACAATAATAATAATTATTTAGAAGGCAATAGTTCTTTCAATGGTTTATTTAGGAATTAAATTTAGCAGTAGTAGCAACACTAAATGAACTTGACTATTCTTTATGGTACTGTTTTCTTAGAACAAATCTATCTGTTATTACACATTAGAACAATATAGTCCAATAAACGCTTTTTTGGGGTCCCTGAAAACATTGCAGACATGTGGACAGGCAAGTATAAGAACTGAAAAATTATAATTAAATCAGTAAAGGCAAAAACGAGTCTAAGCAAAGTTTATATTTACAGGTATAAATGAAAAAAAACCCTTATAATAAACCATTCATTTCAAAGCTCCAAATAAGCATATACACACCAGAACAAAAAAAAACCCCATGTATTTTAATGATTATACTTTAAATGACAAAAATTAGCCCAGAGTCGCTTGTAATTGGTGAACCTGGCAACAACTCTGGTTCTGCAGCTCAGACAGAGAACAGCTCAGGAAATCTTTATGCGAGTAATGCAAGTAACATGTTTTTTAGTAACATGTTATAGTTAGTAACTGTAATTAGATTACACTATATTGAACTGTAACCCTTTACATTACTTAAAAAACTAATCAGATGACTATAACATGTTACAAAGTAACGCCTTACACCTAACACTGTTTTTATACACCACTGTCTGTGTACCCTTTTTTGTCGTTACTATATCTTTCTTCTTATTGATGTCTCTTATTGTCCCCTTTCTGCTGTAATTTCCGCGATTACTTATCTTATCTAATCTTATCTTATTATGGTTGTAGTATACTAGGATATCTATCATTTTTTTTCTGTGTAACTTTAAACAAATCTTTCCCCCAATTCCCATCCTCTAGCTAGCTCTCTCCTATCACCAACAGCTACCGGGGAGAGTGAAGGCTTACACATGCTCCTCCATGATCTTTTTGTCTATAGCTCATGCGTCATCATATAGCTCACAAACACTCATGACTGGCAATTGTCTCATTGACTGACAGGAAAGAGAGCAATGCTTTTTACTCTGGTGGATTGCCGGCTACCGATGGCTGTGACAGTGTCGGGATTTGATCTCTGGATGAAAAGGCAATTCATCTGTGCTTCTACACTTTCACTTCCTTAACTCCTTTAACGCCCTGAATCACTTTGCATTGTTTTCTATGTGCTTGTTGGCTGTAAGTCTATTTTAAATCAGAGCTTGATATATTTTTTAGTCTACCATCTCTTCGTTCATTTCTCATATCTGTTAATATTGCCAAAACTGAGGAAACTTTGAGCTTGTGCTGTAGTCAATTAGTTTCTTTGATCTTCAGAAGTTCTTCCTTTGCACATTAATAAACTCTGGACTTCACTCAGAGAATTAACATTACATCATTTCTTATGAAACAGCACAGTTCAGTAGCTGAGCAGTGTCAGCAGATCAGAGATCAGACAGGAACTCCCATGTCTCTTGTGGAGAGAGTGAGACAGTTGATGCATAGGCCGTGACGCTGCATTTTAATTGACTTAACGTCACTGTGGAAACTGCGCTGATGCCCCAAGAGCCAAATGCCTGATCTCCGTTTTGCCCATGTGTCCAGTGCTAGAGTGACTCATAACACACGCCTGACTGGCGTGAACCTTGGCCCCTGGCACAAGATGCCTCTTTGGAGTTTTGCTTGTCAGTTCTATTTTAATCTAAATCCCTTAACTGCACAAAGTATTGGGCACCTGAGTCTTTAAATTGTTTTATCGACTGTACTCTGCATTAAATATTTAGACCAGGAATTGCTTTAATGGTGTTGCTACAGAGAGGTTCTCTGTGTGTTGATGTGTGCTTGTGAGAGACAAGTAAGAGACAGAGTGCATCATTTGTATTGGCGTCAGAAACGTATCTATTTAATATTCTGATGTAAGCTACTCTGAACAGGAAGAGCATGTACTTGGAGGCTGCATTTATTACCTTCTCAAATGTATATTTTGGCTTATTTTGATTGTATATACCGTGTCACCTAATGATCTGATGTCACCCAATGACCTGATCACTCTCACACCTGTACGCACACATGTGCACATGAACACATGCCCTTTCCACATGAGTGCACATAGCGTACACCCGTACACGCTTTCTTTCAAAAACAGCATGTGTTGTATGCCGCAATAGCAGTGTTCATTGTGACACACTGGCCTGGCCCAGCCGTGACCCACAGTGTCATGTGACAGTATGTGGCGGTTACAGAGCTGCCTTCTCTCGTTTCAGCTGGCCTGACGCATGCTCTAAACCAGGGTGATGATGACAGCAAGATGTGTGTGTGTGTTTCCGCTGGACTCTGACGGAGGAGACTCGCCTTTACTTTTCCACCACTGAGCCGTTCGGCTGGATCACTTGTTGTGTTAATGAGTTACCACTTCTAAGTAAAGTGTAAAAGAGGTTATCCCGACTGTCTCAGATTTGTGAACCCAAGAACACAGCAAGTCATGTGTATCTCCTGCTAAATACTTAACTTCATTCCAGTGGAACAAGACATTTACGCCTTCTTATTTTGTGTGTGTGTGTACACACTGGTATGATATAACAGTAAGGAATTCAAAGCTCAATGTCCATTCTCACCATGCAGTGGTGCATTTTCCTTCACCTACTCAACATGCTCGAGGATTGAGTTTCAGTCTCATGACTACACAAACGCTGTGATCCCTTAACTAGTGTCAGCTGAGCTCGGAAATACAGAGCGCACACCTCAATCGCATGGAAGGCCAAGGCTGCCCTCCAGCTTTCCAGGCTTCCTAATGAGCCCTGGCTGCTAGTTGAGACCATGAATGGGCTGGAAAAAACACAGGGCCAATCACTCAAGCCCAGGAGCCTCATGGCAACAGACAGATTGACAGAGACAGAGAGACCAAGAGCAAGCAGCTTCTGCGAACTGATTGGAATAAGGAAACATTTTCAAAACGTTTGCTGTTTTTTTTTTTTCTTCAATTATCATCGCATGAAAAATGCAGACAGCTGCATGTCTCAAGATAATGGTACATGCTACTGCATAATTCGCTTTGCTTATAGCTAGATACGGAATGAGGAAACAAATCCTGCCGCATATATTCATATAAGACATGTAACTGTATTAGATAAGTAAATTTATATATACAAATTGATACAGTATGTATTATCTACAGTATAGGATGTACTGTAGCAGTAGATATAATGACTCCTGTAAAGGAGTGTTTTCTAAAACGTAAAGCAGATTAAAAATATGCATTAGTCTAACTGAAATTCTCAGGGCTCAGAATTGTTTCTAAGAGCAGATTAGCATTTCTGTACCCAGTGCGTCACAAGACTTAGCCATAAGTAGTGAAATGAGACTCCGTTCACTGGAAATTTCCAAGAAAGCCACACCGACATAGTTAATTAATAAGTGGTTGAGCACTGCACTAGCTTTCAACTTGCTCAGGATGACCATAATGGACAGACTTCAGTCTGTTTGACACCAGCCAAGTACAGAAAATAGAGCTGTTTTCCTGTGGCTTGTCCTCTGCCAACCATGATATTTCTTTCTTCTGACACGATTCGAGGAAGCGCTCCTATTCCTGGAGCTGCAGGTTAATATCTGTCACCTTCATTTAGGCCCATAATGGCAGAACTCCATTAGCCCAGTCCGATGGCCAGCCAGAGACAGCCAAATGGCCGCACGTGGCTGCAGCTGTCATGACAGGGTGTTGATTAAAAAAATGAGGGTGCATTCTTCCTTACCTCCTTTTCTCCTTCTCCTTTTTGCGCATGGCCCATAAGTCATTTTTGTCATTATTGGCCACCGTAGCTGTAAATCAGTTGGACCTCTGAAATATGTTTTCTTGATAAAGTGGCGGATTCTTCTAAGTCTTTAGCCTCGCCATTTCCAGGCCTCTTGCCTTTCTGAACATGAGGAGGGGAATATCGATCCAGAGTGCATATTATTGTCCACCACGGGGTATTTTAAGGCATATGAGGCATGACTGGAACTGGAGCCATGATAATCATATATTCACATATAATCAATATTCATTGTGTGACGTGCTCGCTCCATTACCTATTTTAGGTAGCTTGTTTCGTATTGTCTTCTGTGGTAGTGTGCATGTAGAACACCATATTGGAAAACCACACAGAGATACAATTACACACACACACACACACACACACACACACACACTGCTGCCATCACAATTACTTGCACTATGAACCAAACTCAGGAGAAGCATCCGCATTCCTCCCCTGACGTGTCGGGCCTGAAAAGCAGAAACGGCCATGCTGAAGGAGACTGATAGAAAAGCCATTCTCCCGTAACGCTTTATCAGCCCTGGCATTGCACATCAATAACTGACCCCCCCTCCCTTTTATCCTTCTCTCCTTCTCTCTTCTTCCTCCATCCCCCCTCTCCTTTTCTCTTTGCCCTCCCCCCACACTTTTAATCTTTCAAAACAGAGAAGCTAAAAGAATAGAAATCAAATGGCAAGATAAGAGTATTAGTTTTGTGCTCGGTGTATTCAAATATCCCGTTTGGATGCACACCGTTCACCTGCTTGTTTGTGGGTTTCACTCGGTTGGCCTTTCCTGAGTGGCATTTGCTCGCTCCGTCTTTTTTTTTTAACCTTATACCTCAAATCGTAAAACAAGCCTAATGTTTTGTGACTCTGGTATTGAATTTCTAGAATGATCTATACCTTATTTTTCTTAAGTTTCAGTATTGATATAACCATGTTAAAGAATGTTTGAAATGATTATCTGAGGCCCACAAGTTATCCTCTGGGAATATTTTTCTTCCATGTCAGCATCTCTCATATAACTACACACACACACACACACACCCTTGAAAGAAGAAGGTTTGTTCTTCCTTTTTTCGAATTCCTACTTAGCAGGGAGACAACCACATAAAGCTGAGCACACCATGACTATTTCTGTGTTCCATGTGTTTATTTCTATATTACCCCAACAAGCACTTACACAATAGTAGTGCTGGAGCAAAAAAAAAACAAAACGCTGTTTCAATTCGCTTTCAGTTCACATAGCATGCCTTCAAGCTGTGAGCGGAGTGGTTAAAACATGCAAAGTTGTCTTACATTAAAAGCACGAGAGCTTATTAAATTCAAATAGCGCTGGACTGGATTCTCATTACTATTTTTATATCTGATCCAGGATTTGGCAAATGGATTACGCACATTTACTGTTAATAGATTAGTGTGATAATCATAGAAAATGTTTCAGATTGTCTTTAGCGGAGATGAAGAAATGGGTTCAGGTTGAGGAAATAAAGAAACATAATAGCTTTAGGTGCAGACATTCAAATTGCCCTCTGTACAATAGACTGAGGAGCATCTGCTTTATTACACTCTACTGTTTGATGTTTTCAGTTCTCAGAGACATAGCATAAGTAAGAAATGATGCACAATGGGAAATGCTGTTAGAGGAAAATAATCAACAACATGATTATTCGATGCGGAATTCCTCTAAATCAGAAGATTCACAACTTCAGTCCTGGAGTGCCGGTGTCCAACATAGCTTGAAGGTTTCTTCACTCAAACACATGTGACTGTGCAAACATTTATATAAAGGGTTAGTGGATGATTTAGAGAAACCTAAAGCTGTGCTGGACACTGGCTCTCCAGGACTGGAGTTGTTCAAAGATCATTATCCTATTGAAATGTTTTATTTCTCTTAAACTGCAGCAATCTGCAATTAGAAATCACATGTCGTACATTTTTTTAATTAGTTGTATTATGTTTAATGCAGTGGGATGTTATAAACAGCTCTAGGGAACAGTTACATACAGTCCCTCACCAGTACAGATGTGCAGAGACCTTTAGAACGGGCAGGCACTCCAAATTTAAAAATGGGAACATGGATCAAGTTGTAAGAACACCAGCTCCAGAGTAACCTGTCAAACTACAGCAGCTGATATGGCTACTATATTAGTGCATGGTGAAGTGTAATACTACAGGCCTAAATATAACATATCAACAAGAAACAACAGTTGAGAGATGACTTGACTGCTTTGAAACACAAGTTAAACTTGCCATCTTTCAATGTTGTGGAGTATGAAGTATTCATGTGGCTCACTTGTTGTGTCAGATCAGATATTATAATGATGTCAATTTGAACTGGCAGTTATGGAGAACAAGAAATGACTTACCTTCCTGTCACTGACTGCTGGGTCATTAAGTTCATGGGCATGCACAAGCTGGTGGTTGTGGGCTTAATTTCTATTGGCTAGTGGACTGTTCATTTAGTCAGCAGGGGGATGTGCAAAAAGATAACCTAACAAAGCCCACAGCTACTGGCAACTTTACTCCCCGGCTTATCGATGGCATTTAAACTTGTAGTTTAAATCTTATTGACTGTTAAATTCTTCTTGATAAGGGCCAGGGCCAAAAAAAAAACAAAAAAACAGACGGCATCAAGGGGAAAAGGGACAGGTTCTTAAGCACTAAAAAACTCTCTTTGACATTAATAATGTCATGCGCTCCGTCCTGAAAACTTTCCATGTTACAAAGTGCTGACAGTGGAGACTCCTTCCAAAATGCTGAATACACATCTCACAGAAAACATCACCATAGCAACAATGTCTCATGTTTATAGCTGTTTATGTACAGTATCTGCCATACAGGTTTTGTTCCTGTAGTAACAATGACATAATAGAACAAGTGCTTTAATATTGTTCTTCTTGCTTACTTGAACTAGTGTCCAAGCTGTGATGTGTGAGGGAAAAATCCTAATAAAAAAAGAAAAACGTATAAAATTACTATACATAAGAGAAAAAAAGTTTTCTCACAGCAAGAAGGGCCTTGGTTCAATTCCCTGACTAGCTGTCCAGTGTTTTCTGTGTGGCGTTTATATTTTCTCCCCACGTCTGTGTTGGTTTCCTCCAGGAACTACAGTTTCCTCCCACAGTCCAAGGACATGCAGTCAGTTCAATTGGAAATGCTAAACTGCCCGTAAGTGTGTGTATGTGTGTGTGTGTGTGTGTGTGTGTGTGTGTGTGTGTGGGTCTGCCCTATGATGGACTGCTGACCTGTTCGGGGTGTTTCCTGCCTACCACCTAGTGACCACTGGCATAGTCTCCAGCACCCCCTGCAATGAATAAGATAAATGGTACAATATGGTACACTTTGGTAGAATATTTTGTTAGCTACACCTACTGTATACATCTTAAGACCACCATCACAGCACCAATGTTGGTAGTTGTTTCGCAGCACGACATCATTTGGACATTTTATAATACCTGCTCAGCTGTGGTACTGCAATGGATCCCTGTCTGTTAGTGTATAGGGAAGAGAGGAGCTCTTTAGCCTTGGCCAATTTCCACTCACCAGATAGGCCTCCGCTACCAACCCAGTAGGGAGACGGCAATCATATGCTTCCTCTGAGACACGTGAAGCCTGACAACCTCATCTTTCCAAGCTGCTGCTGATGCTTTGTTACAGCCTGGTGTGACACCCATGGATGAAATCATACCCCCTTCCTCCACATACATGAACTTACACATGCCCGTGATTGGCTAGTGTCACTGTGATTTTACAGAAGAGAGAGAGATTAATGGCAGTCCTCCCACCCAGAAATGATGTTAGGAAAAATCATTTTCTCTTGGGCCCCAGAAGCCTAAATTTTTTCGATAGAGTAATAGAGTATATTTTATAGAGTAATAATGCTTTTTCAGTTAAAGGAATCCCCTTATTGTAATAAGGAACCACTGAGCTATACTCAGTAATTTTCTACAAACTGCTATGGTAACATATCCACATGGTAAAAATGATGTGTTTGTAATAATATCAAATTTCTCCTTACTTGCAAATTATCATCCTGTCTTATTTGATGAAAAAAGTGTAGTGTAGAGGTACAAGAAACCTGACCTGTGTTCACATTTAGTAATGAATACATACAGCTAGAGCTGTGAGGTCAACCACAAGGAATAATGTCCCACTTCCACATTATTATAAGGGCCTTTGTTATACGTATAAGCGTTTACTCAAAAGCAGGTGAGAAACGTTATTTCTCATTCATTCGCTCTCTTTTTCATTTCATTTACATTCACTCTTCACATCTCAACTAAAGAAAACACAGGAGACAAAGGGTTATGCAGCTTAGTCCACAAATCTCTTTCAATGAAGCCCTATAATGTCTCTTTGACTTATTACTCCACACCCACTCTCGTTAGAAAAGAAATTAGCCACACATTCTGTTTTAATTAACCTTCTGTAGCAATGGAGTGGGACAGAGGTGGGAGACCAGGGCATGTGTGGAGGTCAGAGTAATTGAATAGAGACGTAATGATGACATCGCCAAGGAGCCATAGCCATGGCATTAAGGTGAGGGATGGCGACACAAGGGCACGTGTCATGTCGTGCAGACCCACCTTTGAAGGCATGGCCACACAGACTGCCAACTGTCACTATGCCAAGATATATGCTCAGTACAGTACAGAGTAAAGCTCTTTTTTTGCATCAAGCCTTCGCTTTAACCCAGTATTGTTCAGATTGAACCATATGAAAGTATTTGAACTGTCTCTAATATTAGTGTAGTTCTCTATCAGTTATAGAGTTAATATTACTATTACTGCTAGGATTGTTATCCATGAATTACAGCACAACATCTCAACATAATGGGAAAATTCACCCTCAGCAACTTATTTTACCATTTTGACATTTTGGTTTAAACTTTCATTGACATACTTATCTTTTTAATTCGTTTTCTACATTACCCACAATGCCATTCAACTGCCAACTGATAGTGGGACTGATTCCTGTATTACATAGGTATTAGGGTAGCATTACTGATCTGGAGCTAATGTTTCTCTCTGGGTCTGTCTCAGAACCTAGCGAGATCTCCATATGCGGCATTTTAAGTCATCCTACATATGCTCCCAAGAAGAAGACACTGTGTCTTTGTACGTTTTTAGATGATGGCTTTCTAGGTTTTGAGACAGGTTCTCTGTGTGGGGTTTAACAAGTTCTTCCCAGTGTTTTTTTTTCCTCCTGGGTTGTCCAGTTCCCTCCACGTTTAGGTGGACTGTCTATGCTAAATTGGCACTAGTTAAAGGGGAATGTGAAAGTGAACTATTTGCCTAGAAATGTGACCTCCGCAAAAATGGTTGATATTTAAGCCAACCTCGTATACACTCATACACACAAAAACATTATCACAGCTTCACTGCATCCCTGTTGGAAGACACCTGTGTTGTTTGAAAATAACCCCTCCCTTTTACAAGTCACAATCCTGTGCTGTCTAATTGGTGTCAGTAAAATACAACTGGTTAGGGCCATAAATGTGTGTGTGTGTGTGTGTGTGTGTGTGTGTGTCTGCTGGACACTTTGCTGCGGGAGCGTCACATGCTGCCTGATGAATGGTGCTACGATGTGGAGTTCCGATCGATACGGGGTGCTCTGTAGTTGAAGAGCAGGTGTGTCCTGCTGAACTGGAAATCCCATTAAAATTCAACCAGATCCTGGGAGCTGCTGTTTGGGGGAAGGAGCACTGCTGATCCATGTCCCTTTGGAACCTGCAGACCTTGTTGCTAGCCGGCTAGGCTTAGAGGAACGAGATCTTTGCTTGTTTAAATCTTCTTGAAACTGTACGCGATCAATAAATAACGGTGGAAAGAAACACAAAACGCTACACAAATAATGTAGCAGTGACCCATAGCCCTGATATACGGGCAATTCTGTTAATATTTACAAGGCTATCGAGTGTTACGTTTGGTACTGTAGAATGAATTTTGTCATGTAAAATAGAGTGTGTTCAGTCTACAGCACGTTGGTGCGTTGGGGAACTGTTTGTAGAAACATGCAGCGCTTTACAATTTCAGACCAGCTAAAGGTAACAGTGCTGAGGTATATAACGAACTCTATTTATACATAATTACATAATCACACCTGCCGTTGTTGTCGAGATATCAGGTTGCTGAAAAAGAGCTGACTTTCAAAGCCCATTATTTTTGTTTTCTCTTGGGAATACTGCCTTGTTTTTCCACCTAACCTAGTATCTTAGAATGTGAGTCCTCTTCTTATGCTAATTGAATCATTTAGGTAGTGCAAGCACGGGGACGAGTTTTTATAGGTATAATGTACTTGTCTCCTGTGTGTAAGCTCTGCTTGATTCATGAGTAGCATGTGTAATTGTACAGTAGGTGTCCTGTCCCACTGTAAATGTCATAGGCTTGTAGTGTCCCTCTCTTTTTCTTTCACTAGAAGGGGCTCGAATGTGACACTCTATCTGTCACATATCTTTCAGTGTGTCTCTCTCTCTCTGATGATACCAGCATGGTGACAGATCACCACGCATGCTTGTCATCCACTCACTGACAGAAAGAGAGAGAGAGAGAGAGAGAGAGAGAGAGAGAGAGAAAAGGAGAGATAGGGAGAAAGAGAGAGGGAGAGAGGGTGGGTGGTGGTGGTGGTGTGTGTGCATATGTGTGTGTGTGTGGTTGGGGGGGGGGGGAGTGGCAGCTAATGCTGCCTCTCTTTCCCTTAGCCAATCAGAATTTTGTCAGACAGGGAGCTCTATATAAACAAGTCCCCTAGGCTGATAGACAGTACACTAGTAAAGAGAGTGAGTGAGCGAGAGAGAGAGAGAGAGAGAGAGAGAGATAAGGGAGGTATACACACTATTTTAAATAGTGTATTTTTATAACATTATTATTATTATTATTATTATTTTTTTATTATTATTATTATAAAGAATAATCACCTGATTGCCCACATGGTGGCGCTATAGCAAGCCAAAACATGTTTTGGGTGCTAACTCAGTCAGAATACTTTTTTAAAAAATTCACTGGCTCCAGATGAACAAAAAAAAAAAAACTTTTGCACCGAAATTATGCTCTATATTGAATTTTCCGCCATTTTGAATTTTTTGAATTTCGTCCAATTTACATGAAATTTGGTACACAGCATCTTCAGACCAATATGTTTAAATATTGTGTAAAGTTGTTACGTTAGAAAACGTATCCACAGTTATCAAATGAATTTGTGGGCATGGCCAAAAAAAGGCATAACAAGACGTAGCTCCTGAACGGGGCTTCAGCCTACAAAATTTGGTGTAAATTTGTCAATAGGTGGTGCTATAGCAAGGTTTTACGTATAAATACATTCAAATGCATTCAGATGACTTTCCTGCTAATGCTTGGTCAAAACGGTTAATTAGTAACAGCTACATAACAGCGTCCTTCAGTGTCTACTCTGCTACCTGCTTTAGATCACCTCAGCAGGAATCTGCTGATCTAGAATCAGTAGAATCAGCTCTCCTAAATCTTTTCTTCATTTCCAAGCCATGCAGCCAGCTCATGATGAGCAGCTCAGTCATTCTGAATGTGTGCAGAGTGTGTGTGTGTGTGTGTGTGTGTGTGCAGCCAGGTGGCCTAGTATGCCCCTGGACGCTTGAAGCTCTTAACCTCCTGCCATCGCTGCAATCCCATCAGCACTGTCACGCAATGGAGTACGGCTTATGGCTATCACCACCAACCCCCCTTCCATCGCTCTCTCTTGCTCTTTTCTGCTCACTCTCTCCCTTCTGAGCTGAATTCTAGCGGCACAACTACTTGTGCTTAATAGTAGACTCCAGTTAATTTCCCAACTCCTCCCTGCAGCTGTCAATTTTTACTGTGGTGGGTGTGGATTTAATTTTTTTCTTCTAACTGCACTACGCCTTTGTCCAATAGTAGATAATAGAGTCACTTTAGTAACAGCCAACCAAACTTTTTTTATATATATTATATAACAGTATTAAAACAACTATGCAGCTGTAGCTGCTGTATGTAGTGATGTTTTGATCTGGTTATTTGGCAGGTAAATGAGCCAGATATGACATTTTGAGATCAGTTCATCATAAGCAGTGAATGTTAATTAGGAAAGTGGCCAAAGTGGCGATGACCTTTCACAATTATAAATATGGATGTGTGTCTGTGATGCTTGGAATTCAATGTAACGTCTATATGTAATATACACTAATCTGTGATGTCATTAAAACCACTGAGAAGAGAAGTAAATATCATTCATTATTCTATTACAATTGCACCTGTCAAGGGGTGGGATATATTAGGCAGCAAGTGAATATTATGTGTTGAAAGCCGGAAAAATGGATCAAAAGAATCTGACTGATAGCTAGTCAACTGGGTCAGAGCATCTTTATAAAGGCAGGTCTTGTGGTGTATTAATCCAACTCACATTGCTTTAACTCAAATATTGTTATATATATAGAAGGTTTTTCATCAATGTAATGAAAGCTGGAGAATGCTTTCTCTTAGCCTTTTGGTTTTTACAGTTTTTGGGGTCTTACCTTTAAAAACCAGTCATTGAACTAGTTCATGATCAACTAAAAATGTGATTTTGGGCAGCTTTGATTTGCTTTACTGGCTACTTTAGGAAACACCCCTATCAATCTGAGTTGGGATGTAAAAAATGTACAGCATCACTGACGTACTATATTTAGTAATAGATAGCCTTGCTATAAGGTACGGTAAGTATTTATATTATCTTAGTAAAGTAACACTACATTACATTAATACCTTACATTATACATTATACTAGACAAGTTACATTATACTAGACAAGTAAATTAGGCTGTTGATAGCTGGATGTAAACATTGCCTGATCATCAGTTGTCTAGTTGCAATGAATATATACATGTGCGTTATCTACGTATGAATCTATAATTCTTTGCCAGTCGCTTTCATCAAGAGCGAGAACAGAAGGGATGTGTTGGTGGTTAGCTTGGTGTTGGTTTCATGTCTATCCGTGTGGATAATTGAATGTTGGAGCATTCCTCCCTGCCTGTCTTTGTTGTTCAATCAATACAGGAGCTAATCTGTATTAGCAGAATTAGATGATCTCAAACTCAGATGTCTGGAGCCTTTTAGACACCTCGTACATGTCTGGCTCGTTTTCCCAAGTCATATAGTGAAACCATCAGGTCTACATTTATAGCAGGTGGATCCCACCCACACAGTGTTTTAACACCGGGTGATAGAGAGAGAGAGAGAGAGAGAGAGAGAGAGAGAGAGAGAGATATTCATCCTTCATCCTCAATAAGGTGAGTTTAAAATGCATTACACCCTGAAGCATCATTATATCATTAAACTATTTGGTTCCCAAAAAAACCTGTGGTTGCATCAGATACCTAGAGTAGTCAGTGCATATGCACAGGGGCTAGGCAGGTTAGATGCTAAGAGTTTATTTATAAAGTGAACAGGATGCTGTGGTGAATTAGTATTAGGGCTGAGAGGCCTGGCCTCTCTAATTGGAGGTGAAAGGAAGATGGTAATTAAATCTCAAAGGATAAAAGTGGAGGCACCAGAACGGAAAAACAACACACATACCAAATGTGCACGCTCAGCGAGGGAGGCAACATGCTCTCCCATGAGCTGTGATCTAAGGAGGAGAGTTAACACACCTGTCTTAGTAATGTGTGTCTGCATGTATGAGGAAATAGGGGCAACAGACAGAGTGCTGCTACAAACATCTACCCATGTGCTGTATGAGGTTTTTGAAATGCCATCTATAAGAAATTTTGATTTTTTTCCCTATTTAAGCATTTTGTGAGTGTAATCTACAGTTAAGTGGTTTAACTTGCAAAAGTATACAAGTGTAAATTAATAAAATATTATACAAAAATGCAAATGTATTATTAGGGGTATATTAGGGTTGCGAATCACTCAGTGTCTGGCGATTTGATTCTGATTTTTGAGGTCACGATTCAATTCAGAATTGATTTTCGATTCAGGAACGATTTTTCTATTCACATGGTTTATAAATTTAGTTTAAATTATCTGATTGGCAAGATGAAAAGACAACGTAAACATATAGAATATTTATTTAAAACAGTACTTTTAGGTTCCTTACTGTATCAAATTGTTTTATACCAAAAATGAGGATTGTGCATAAAATTCTATAACTTAATAGGTTAGCTTAGCTGCCTGGCTTTTTCTTAAATAAAAAATCTATCAATGAACAAATAACTCAAAATATATTAATACAAAAGTAAACATAGACTGTAGTCTGAAAATAAAATATAGACTTTAAAGTCATAGTGCACTAGTCCGCTTTCAGCATCCCTAATATGTATATATAAATAAAATCGTTGCATTGTGCAAATACAGAACATGGTGCAAATAGTGCCATTGTGCAAATACAGGTCAGATTGCACGAATAAGACTGTACTAAATATGAGGAATATATAGAATAAAACCAAAAGTATTTTCCATAAATAAGTTAAGTTGGTAAGTATATAATATATATAATATATATTGACTTGCTTACACAGTGCTTCTTTCCTATGAAAAACCCATAAGGTGACATTAAAGGTTTTATGAAATGCCATCTTACAAAAAAGAGAGAAGAGAGTACAACCCATAATTATCATTATTGATGTTACTGTAATTATTCTTATTCTTATCGTGCATTTCAATTAGTGTGTTTTTATTTATACCTCATTTGGGACTTTCATATATACACATACATAACAATGTCATAAATGCAAATTGAATGACTACTTTTAGTTTGAGGGCACTGAAATCATTCATTTGGATGGCGTATGGGCTTCATAAATAAGTGAAGTTTATTAGAATGGCCCAGACTGAGATTTCACACGAAAGAGGGAAAGATGACAGCAGGACATGCCTCAGTTCTACATTAATAAATAAATAAATAAATACACACACACACATACATACATACATACATACATAAATGCTAGATTGTAATTGTCATGACTGAAAGCAAGTAAGCAAACATTTATTTATACAGCCCTTTTTAAGACTCCACACAGAGACAAGATAAATAGATAAAAATAGATAAAAACTAAATAGATAAATAGATAAAAACATACAAACATTAAAGCTGACCATATATCATCACCCATAAAATGAAAAAAAAGAAGAAAAGCAAATGCATATAACGTAAAAACATGTTCCTACATCATCACACCATCAACATAAGGACAAATATTAGCTATATCCAGCCCCTAAGGCTAAACAGGTGTTCTTAAGTCTTTTTTTAAACAGCTCTTTAGACCCATGGAGTCTAATGTCCAAGGGCAGGTTTTTCCATAACTTAACATAAGAGCACATACCGCAAAAGCACAATCATTTTTATGTTTCTGCTTAGCCCTTGGGACTACTGAAAGGTCTAGAGGACCTCAGTGACCTAGGGTTAGAATAAAACACTAACAGTTCAGAAATATGCATCCCCTTGTAAACTAAAACTAAAATTCTGTACTTAACTCTAAAAGCTACAGGCAGCCAGTGCTGTGATATCTGTACTGTTGTAATGTGCTCCTTTCCCTTGAGTCCAGTAAGCAACTGAGCTGTTTCATAGTTTCGCGACTAAGATACATGAATAAAGCATTACAGTATTCAAAATGTGATGAATTATTCTCTCTATATCATTGATGGATAACAATTTACTGATTTTAGCTATAGTGTAAGTAATAAACCTATACTGGCTTTTCTATATAGAGAAGCTAAAATTCAAATCAAACTGTCACCCAAAAATCTAAAGTGAGCATTTCTCCTCAAGGCCAGCAAACTAAGATGTTTCTTTTGGTCATTGGTGACATTATCGGCATCCAGAATCAGCACCTTTGCTTTCCCTTCATTCAAATGAAACAAATTACAGGCTGTCCAGTACCTAACAGCTGATACACTAGGTTCAGTTTTTTTAATCTACTGAAATCTAGCTTTTCAGATAGATACATCTGTGTATTATTAGCATTAAAATGATAAGATATAAATGACAAATCACATTTCTCAAAGGGGGCATATATAGTGAAAATAAAATAGGGCCAAGGACTGATTCTTGAGGAACCCCACAGATAAAACAGCACAAGAGGATCTTATCTTCAATAGACACAACAAATTTTCTATTTGATAAATATGAAGAAAAGCAATCTACGGCTGATATACCTACCCACTGAAGCAGCCTATTTAACAAGATATTACGGCCAATGGTATCGTAAAGTGGCTGTATGCATGACTGGGACTGGCAGAGATAGTAAAATAGGAATTGATATATGGCCTAGTCAACCTTTGAGGGAGGACATAAAAAGCTCAATGCCTTCCAAGTAATGCTGTGGCACATGTAGGCCTCCACACTGTTCCACAACTGCACCACCAAACCAAAATACACACTCCAACAAGCAGTGGAAGATAACTCTTGACAAAAAAAAACACATAATGTACACAATGATTCGTTAATGTTTATTATAGTTTAAACTTTAAGGTACAATTTATGAATTCAAAAGTTCCAATTCATGTTATGTTATTTTATGGTTACAGCATGCTCAGGAGTTATGATGGATGCGGTGTGATAGGAATCTGGGTGATATGCACATGATCATGTCACAAAACACAGGGCATTTTTCCAGATTATATTAAAAGCATGGGACTTTTCACAGCAGAAATAGCACCAAAATTGAATAAATGAATGAAGGAATTGAAGGAAGTAATGAACACTGCGGAATTAGCTAGCATGCTTAATAACATGCTAAGCTTGTTGGCAAGCAGGATGTCCCAGGTGGTCCATTTGAGAGTAAATTCACAGGGCTTTGTCTTCACCCTCCTCCCTCGGGAAGAGCTGAGTGGCCAGCCTTGTTGATAAGGGTAAATGCAGAGAGAAGGTTTTGGCCAGTAGTTGGCAGCCATTCCAACAGCTGTGGCTAGCATTCCTCATGGGCCACGAGGAGCAAACAGCCACATGCCCCAACTAATTTTGAGGGCGGTAGAGGAGGGAATAGGCTGCGGTCATGCCATGTGCTCAAACTGTCGAGTGACAGGGACAATAGAATAGACCTTGGACTCTTTAATGGCTGCCTGTGTCCATGCATGGCCATTACATACAGAACATGGAGGCCAAATATATCCAGGCCTGAGAGGACAGATTTATGTGCGTTTGAACAACGTGTGGGACTGCTGGAGAGCATGAAAAAGAAGCCGAGAGGTCCACCTCATAAATTAGGGGTAATGGCCTACCTTGTCAAGCATGAACAAACTGTCAGATATTCGGATATCAGATTACCATACTGCAGTTTAAGCGAAGGAGTTAGCATTTCAAGGACAGTGTTTCTCATGCTTCTGTGTTTTTTTTATTTATGACCAACCTTATTCAGTTCCTTGGCTAATTATCAAATCTTTCATGACTTGAAGTAGGTCACCAGGAGCAATGGGGAAATCTGCATAATCCGATGCTGAGACATGGATGCTGCAGAAGATTCCCATGTTAAAAGTCCCATGTTACATTGAAATCAGCTCAGAATGGATATACGTTCACATTATTTCAGATCTGCTCTGGTTGTTCTTCTATAGAATAAAAATGACAGCTATTCTATAAACGATAGGAATTCTACAGTTTTGTAGTATTTTCACTATTATGATATACCACACCTGTGCCTTCACTGAGATAAGGTAAATTGTGGATATATCTAGAGAGACGTGTGTTGTGATCACTCTCTCTGATTTATTTGCCACAATGGCCTGTAGTCTGTATGGAAAGAAAAAGGCAACAGCCCTAGGTGATGTAGCAGCCGTTTAAGCATCTCCACGGTTGTACAGCAGAGGTGAACAAATGCTAAACGTTCTCCTGGGAGCCAGCATTCACCATGGCTCTGTGACCAGTGCACAGAGAAAAGCATCTTGTGCATTGGAAAAAGCATGTATTGGCTTCAGCACAGAGCTGGAAATATAATAACATGATGGTATGATGATATATGATAGTAAATGGTATAAACATCTAGTCAAATTTCTGAACATCTGAATCGTTCACTTAGAACAGAGCCACTGTTGTTTTACATAGACCAAAGTCAAGCTCAGCCATTACCTTCCCTTTATTCTTTCTTCTTCTTGGCCAGACATTCACATCCATTTGTTTGGATCACTTCCGCCTCAGGAGTGCTAATCCGCTAACTGCTTCATTCATACGGATGACATCATCAAATCCTTATTCCGATACAGGCTGACTTAATCCTGCTCATTCTCTCCCTGACTGAGTCTATTATGAAACACAAATCCTCTAGGTTTCAAGCCAGAGCCTGAACTGTGCTAAAGAAGCACAGGGAATGTTGGTTCCCCTTAGCATCCGAGCACCGTGTCTGAACATTCACATGAGGATTGAATCCTGCAAGGCGAATATAATTGTGTTTATCCTGGTCCTGCATTAAAGGACTGAAGGTCTTTAATGATTACTGCTGCTAATGACAGCGTATATGGGAGTAACAGATCATCAGTATGCTTGTGTATATAGTATTTCATGAATATCAAGAAAGTAATAGAATCCCCCCTCATGATCATGAAGAGAGTATAGGTTCTTTATCAATAGTATATTTTTATCATGTAATGGTAATTGAGACAGTATGGTATGATAACCAGACACCTCTATGAGCTCTGGCCAGCCATCCTCACTCTCTCGATGACACAAATGGTTTCTGTTTTTATTTATTTTAGGTTACTTGAGCCCAGATTTCTGTATAGGCTCAGCATGATGTATGACTGGCACACGGTGCCCGAACCCGGAGCATGCTCAACCATGTCTCAAGAGGCACATCAGATGTGGTATTAATGTCACTCTTCTATCTGTGCTTGTGTATTTATTTATTATTATAATCCTCGGTTAATATTATTATAATCCTCGGGTCCGGTCAAATCTAGTCTAAAACCTATATTTAAGGTATAAAGCAAGGGTGAGTCAAAATTATCTGCACTTTAGCTGTAGAATTTCTTTTAATCAACTTTCAGAAAATACATTATTTTTCGATATGCTTTCTGCTTTTCAATGCACCTTGTCTACCTGTCAACAAGCTTACATATTTCCTTATTAAAAATGTTTTACGCTGAGCTGCGAGCTACAAATGCACTCCTGTCTTTTCGGGGGACCAAACAGGTAATAGTTCAATAGGGCAAGATCGTCCTCACTATAGGTGAGTATATCCTATATCCCTTGGATATCAGTCTTCTGAGTTTTGTTTGAATTTTAGGCTTCAGCTCTTCATGGAGCATCTCACTATAACAAGCACTGTTGATTGTTAAATATTTTCACTGCACACAGCTCTACTTTCATAGAAATCACAAGTGGGGCAGATCTGGTGACTTGGGTGAGAATGGCAAAACCCCACAACTCATATGAGTGTTCTTCTAACCATGATTTAGCATTTCCAGATGTGTGGTGGCACATTGTCCTGGTGGAAGAGGCCACACCCATCAGAATAAATGCAGGATATGAACGGGTGTAACTCATCAGAAAGGAAACACACATAGTGTTCACCTGTCAGAGATGCTTGTAGACCTACCAGAGGTCCCATGAAATGCCAACTAAACAAACCGCATACTGTTATAAAACCACTGCCAGCCTATTTGTTTTGCATAGGTGCCGGTGTATATATACACTTTATATACACCATATATTAGTGCAGAGTAAAGTGTTATTCCATATAGCAAATCATGTACACTGGTATAATTGTGCATTATTTTTACAACTTCACTGACACCTGTGTTGACTCTTTCACCTTATACCTTAGGCAGGATGAAGAGGAAAAAGAGACAAGCTCTCATTACTCACACAGGAATAGGCCAAACTATCTATAACATCTTATCATCTGTGCCTACAGATCATTAAAGCTGCATGCTCATTATAGCAGCGAGGTAATATTTATTTTACAATAATCCTTTCACGAGAGTGTGCACAGCTCTCCGGTATCATGAATAATAAAATCCACACTTCTGAAATCAGATGAAATATTTAAAGTGCCACCACTTTGTCGATGCTATGAATGAATCACAGTCACATGTTGACTTCACAGAGGGAAAACAAAATAAGGATCATAGGCTTTTTTTTTTTACATTTACATCAGCCATTGGAGATTTAGGTAAAACATCCTGCTGATTTGTTCACATTCCGCAGCTAAAGACAGTGTGGTGTGTTAGTGCTATAGTACAATGCACCAGTCAGGATTTTGCAGCTTGTGATGGCTGCAGCTGTATAAGCATTGTGGGTTACTCGTGTGGCTGCTCTGAAAACATGGAGAACATGTGATGAGGGTTAGAAACTAAAACATTGTGTCCTCTATCTTTAATAATTCTCCCCAAGAAGCTAATACAGACTCACCCCCCCCCCTCCTCCAAACATTTTGATATTTGTAATAGTTAGGTTTTAAGGAACCATATTAGTCATTTAAGGGTACTTTATAAAAATGCAGTTTGTTTTCCTACACATATTTATATATATTTAAATGCTATTTATAAGGTCAACCATGGCTCATTTTAAACACTGCATGCTTTACTTACTCTAATCTTCTCATTATGGCTGCAGAACTTTAGGAACATTAATGTGTTTTTTTTAAGAGCATCTTGAAAAATGTTTCATTTCAGCCCTGTAGAGAGACTTAAAATCCATGCAAAATTGTGTAATACAGTCCTGTGAAGTTCTCATTCAAACTTTAAATCATCTTTACATATTTAAAAAGTCATACTGATAAAAAAAAATTATATTTATAAACCGGATTATTTCTTTGAATGTGTCAATGTGCATTTGTATGGCTTTATCTCATATATCCAGAGCAAAGCTATTTGTATTTGGCTGCCATGTTTATATGAAGACAAAAGCTATACATACCTATACGTACCTGTATCAACTGTGGTTAATGTTAAATAGTTAATGATTCATTATTGATTTATTGCCCTCTATCATTTAACTTTATGCTTTTTTTGTATAATGAAGATGGCATCAAAGCAGCATATATGGATACTTTCCATTTTCCAAGAGAGAAAAAAGAGAGGTCCTTGATATAT
>JAOVVF010000042.1:12535313-12550424 GCA_028565595.1 Duopalatinus emarginatus | reverse complement strand
ACTATGTTAGCATGTGACCCACAGGACTGATTGTGTTTCGGAAGAGAGGAGACATTTCAGGGGTGTAATCATATGTCATGAAATACTCAGGAACTGGTCTACGCTCAATATGTTTAGAAAAAAAAGAGGTAAAATTATTTATTACATATTGATCTTGTTTAAGTAGCACAGTGGTAGAGGTTAGCTTAGTTAAAATATGTTGGAGCAATCGAGTGAAACTTACACTGCTATGCATCTTGCGCTAGTGCCAGAATGATGCTTAATGTATAGAAGTTGTATGCGAACATTTATTTTTTCCTGTGAGACTGGATTGGTTCTTTGTGTACACCCTGATACACACAAAACTTAACCAGTTAGACTCACTAAAGTATGCAATTATACATAAGTCAAATGTAAATATGTCAGTCTTGGATTGTTATGGGTTCTTTAGTTTCTTCAAATTATAAATGTAAAGATTTTCTCACAGTTTGTTTATTTATAAGAGAATCCCCCAGATTTGGACACACGCAGGCTTTAATAAACACACGTCACAATATTTAATAGTCAGACAATGCTTAGAACATAAACAGACTTGGGTTAAGTGATTAGCAAATAGATTAAACTAAGCGAGGTGGAAATCAGAGTCAAACCCGGACAGAATGTCATCACCATGAGAATAACCCTATGACTTGCCATGGGTAGCGTGGCTGCCCACACTTCTTAAACTAAACACAGTTTAAATAAATAGACTACCACAAGACAAGGTAAACTCAAAAGAGGTGCATAGCATGAACCTAATCAGGGAACACATAACAGGTATTAAAGCACAAAATCAATTAGCCAGCAACTGAAAACGGGTGCAATACATAAACTGGGCTTAGGGCGGCCATATTGGCTGGCCGCTGGGACCTCTGGAAGCCATAGTCAGGCCAGACAGTAGGAGTGGCTGTAAAACAACTGGAATTGAGTCCCTTACAGTTTAGCTATTTAATAACCCTGTGTTATAGCCTTACTAAGTAGCACCTAATGAACACACCAAGCACATATATCTCTTCGCTATCACCATGCATTCTGACTGTGGTGTGGCATCGAAATTCCAGGTAGCTAAACAGACTCTAAATCTGCGTCCTATTAGCTGTGAATGTTAGATGTTAGATTACGTGAATGTTAAGGAAATCGACTTCAGCATTTTGAGGCAGCTTGTCTGCCTGCACAGCCTAATGGAAACATCAATATCTCATACATAAATAATAATAAAGCTTATCAGATGCATGGTGATGATGCAGAAGTTTGACTCCTTGTTATAGATGCTGTGAAGTCTGGATAATTTGAGGATGAATTTATTCAGGAAATTTAGCTGGATTTCGGAAGATCTAGTGATAATGAAGGATGTTGGCGCTATGCTTATTTTTGCCTATTTTGGTTTTTAGTTTTTACAGTGCATTTATCAATCAATACAAATGTTTTACAAAGATATATAGTGTCTTATGTCAGGCATAAGCACAGAGAGATTGTGGATGCACATGTTACTAAAAGACAAGACCTCTGACTGGTGTAAGGACTGTAAAACAAAGCATGTGATTGGATGCTGTTTCTTGTACAGCTGTTGTCCATCTTGCAAATCAAACAGTCAATAAATGCTGCAAGTTCTGCTTTTTAATCAGAACACAATCATTTTTGAGGCAGATAATTCCTAAACTATTAAGCAACATGTAAGGCGTGATCTTTGAAGGCACAGGCAGCATCACCGATTTCACAGCATCATCCCAAATCAAACTTGCTGCTGTTGATCAGGTTGTAAAGAAAGCTGTGGTGATATGACCCTGTGCTTGGATCAAATTGAGAAATGCCTTAAGCCCCCGACTAAGCTGCACCAGCCCTCTAGCAGCTTGTGTGTTTGTGTGTGTGTGTGTGTGTGTGTGTGTGTGTGTGTGTATGGGTGTGTGTACGAAAGAGAGATGTAGTGCTTTGGCCTCAGCCCTCTCCGCAGCCAGCGGCAGCAGATAAGCGAGCTGGAGAGATGTGCAGCCCCCAGGCACTCATGTTTTAGAGGCGCCTTTTTGAAATGCCACGGGCCACACACATGCACATACAAACACACAGACACACATTCAATCGCTTATCAGGCCCCCCATGCAGTCCCTAACACATAAACACTCTCTAACTTACAACTCTTGGTCACTTGGTGTGTTGCACACACAAACACACACACACAGAGTTTTGCTGTTTTTTTGTGTGGACATTCCAATCTATTACAAATGCAGTTATTTAACCCAAAACTTCGCCTCAGTAATGAAAAGACAACAATGGGGGACAACTAAATGTCCCCACAAGGTCAAAATAATGGGATATATTTTGTCTGTGTGGTAATTGTTGCTCTCAATCGTGATGTAAAAACATGCACACACATACACACCTGGCCGAGCCCCTTACTCATGTAAGCACCCAGGTTTGTGGATGTTGAGAGAAGTGTATCTCCCCTCCCCTTGTGGTTTTTAGCTAATCCTTTCCCAGGTTAATAGAGCATTGACCTCCTGCAGGCCCTCCTGCTCTGATCTTATCACTACTCTCTTACAGGCTACTGTGCACTTCAGTAGATTTCAAAGTCCAAGGCAATAATAAAGCCCAGTGATGACCCAGAGCACAGCAAGGTCAATCTGATAACTGAATCGAAGGCCATTTGGCTTGTCTTCTAAACTTACATTTCAGCCAATCAGGGAACAGTTTTTGTTTTGTGCATGGGGTAAATATATCAGTTGGGTTAAAAGTAGATGTTTTTGACTGTGTCATATATTATATGTGCAAAAAATTCATAAATACTGCAGTAGCCAGAAAAAAAATCAATGAATGAATGCCGTATCATAAATATAATATATGAATATAAATATGTCTTTATAAATATATAAAGCTGTCTGATGCATTCACCTATATTCAAGATATCTGCACTTGGTAAGATGTTTTTGCAGTGAAGTATTAAATGTAGTCTAGCTGCAGGTTTTTTTGCATAATATTTCAAAACAATGCATAAACATATGTGACCATTATGCTATTTTGAATTAAACAAATACCCTCCTGGGAAATCTGTTGTTATTCATATCCTATATTGAACCTAAGGCAGTCACATTAAGCTAAAGGTGGTGCAGATGATCGTGGAGCCGCCTCTAGTGCTACAGTATGTGTGTGATGTTGTTTCCCAGATGAAGCATTTTGTAGTGAGTACCGTAGGCTAACTGGCATGGGTTTGCTCGGCTCCTGTTCTTGCCCATGCCGCATGGCTCTTCAGTCTGCATTCCAGTCCATGTGGCACTGACATCGATGTTGATATGTGCGCGGGTGCCATCTCTCGTTAAGCGGGAACTCCTTGTGCATAAGACAAGGCCAGAGGTCTGAGTAGGAATGGCTAATGAGTGCTGCCCCACAGCTTTAGACATCGTCCCAACCGCAAAATCCTACAGTTTCTTTTAAAGCTGTGCATGCCATTCGATGTGGCTCTAGGCAGAAATGAGCTTAACCTTTTCAGTCTCTCTGAATCTGCTTGTAGTGGCAGGAGGACAGTGGTGTATTAAATACGCTGAATTTCTACCCATATATCCAACTGCTTGGATCAAATAAGCACGTTATATATTTACAAGCCACATAAAAAGAATAGTATAATCTATCCATATTATAGCTTGTAAGTAATGCCACTGAACACTTGAAGACTTTCTTTCTACATCCTGTAGGCTACACTTGACCAATGTGCTGTTGTGCAGACATGTTTGCTCTTTGTACAAGCACTTAGTTAGCCATTCTAATTGTCAAAGTGGACACTGGCATGGCAGCTGCAGAGGCTGTAAAACTTGTCGTGCACACTTGTTGGCCTTGCTCAGGTTTGGGGTCCTTGGACAAATTTAGCTGAGAGCCATGCTGTGAGTTATAGCCTTTTGCTTACTTGTTTGAGCTTGGAGAAGGAATTGGAGCAGATCTTTCTTACATGCTCTTTTCAATCAGCTTTCATGTACCTTGACCTCCATACATGTGCACAGCAGTGAAGAATGAATCTGAGTAAAGCGAAAAAAAGGAAAACTGTGTTAAAGGGCATGCGTGACATGTTGCCGTGTTGCTGTGTGAACACTGCTAATTTTCATGCATTATGGATTATATAGGTAGAAATGGAGACAGGGCACTTTACACATTTTGTAGTTTTTCACATATATATGAAAAGGTGTTACAAGTGGGATGGAAGCCCTGGGGCTCAGGGCCTTCTCTGTTTATTTGCACTCACTTCTATTCTATTCTACTCCTTCTAGTCTCTGTAGACTTTCCTTCATTTGGTCTGGACCCTGGCCTGCTCTGAAGTGGACACACTTTTCTGTATTCATACACTGAGTCTTTCAATGCTCAGTGATCATTTGGGTATGTTTGATGCTGGCAATCATAGTGTATGTGGAGGTGATGAGTATGAGCCTTGTCAATAGAAATGTCTATTTTTTGTGTGTGCTTACTCTAGAGACAAAGGACCTCACAGGAAGGAATCTATGATAATTATTGCATTGGCCGTATAGGCCAAATGTATTTTTTGTACAATAAAAAATGGTATTTTCAAAAAATAAAGTTAAACAGATTTGTGTGGTGGCCGGAACATCACACCCATTTGTGCTTGAACATCCAATTACCAAACAGTGGACATTAATATGGGGTTTGTCCTCCTTTTTCTGTTATAATAACCTCCACTTTTCTGGGGAGGCTTTCCACAAGGTTTTGAAGCTTATAGGGATTTGTGTTCATTCAGTAACAGGAGTGTTATTGGTTACAGATACACACTGCCCGAATTGTAAAGTAGTAGGCTACAGTACTTGAGCGTGCAGTATGCACGCAACCTCAGACATAATACAGTATGTCTGCCATCTTACCATTGTCATATGTTATGTTGAGAATTTTAAAATCAGACAAAACATGTTTGTCATTCTCCACAGAGCTACTCACAACGTTACTTAAGGTTGTACATAATCATAATATTTTAGTTGGGTTTTTTGGGATATCCTTTTGCATTTTTCTTCTTCAGCTTCAAACACCCTCGCTGTTCCAGTTAAGCTTTGGGATGGTGCGGTGTCTGCATACTTCAAAATGGCTGGCGATGCAGTATATCATCTAGGTACTTTTCTGTGTACTGTTTAATGAATATTATGTATTCATTCATTATTTCATTTCATTCGTTCATGTACTGCTTCCATGTACTGTTCAGTATAAAAGTACAAGATTTTCTACACAGATATTCAAGACAACTGAGTGCTTTAAACTTTGTGGCAGCAGTTCAGGATATTTTTATGTGTTACATGTAGTCCGGATAACTACATACCCTCCTGAACTGAAATATGGAAAGTTAAAACCTTTTAAAGTCTGGTGACCTCCACAAATGGAAAGAAAGAAAATTGCATTTAAAGATTCAATTTGGACTGTTGTGTAGGAGCATCATAAACATTTTGACAGCTGGTATTAGAGGAAGAGGACGACCAGCAACAAGATGGATGGATATAATCAGAGGAATCATGAATCAGGCATTCAGAAGCCTGAAGACCCAAATAGAAATGCTCTGGAGAAAAAATATCTTTAATGGTCTTGAGGAGTAGGACATAAGTTCACAGCACTAATAATAATAATAATAATAATAATAATAATAATAATAATAATTATTATTATTATTATTATTATTATTATTATTATTATTATTAAAACTATTTTATTTTATTTTATTTTATTTTATTTTATTTTATTTTTACCTGAAGTGCTATGGCTTATAATGACTTCCTTATAACTCAGCATTAACTGTGGAGAAATCAAATTCAGCTAGCCTGGTTTAAAATGTCTTTATGTGGATTGGCTGTTTTTAGCACTACATTTATTTGTAAGGTGCAGACTGCACAGATGCAGATGCAGGTCTTTATTAAACAATCAGTTCAAACAAGTTTGAAACAGAGTCCAGAAAGCAGAATCCAAAAATAAGCACATAGACAGGCAAGGCACTTGGAAATCATAGACTAGGCAGATTTAAATCAAAGTCTTACAATATGGATTTTTTCTCACTAGAAAACCAGATACTTTGCAAAAATGTAACAAACACATGGGGCTTAAATAGGCGCACATGAGTACAGGGCTAAAACAAAACAGCTGGACACAGTGAACACAACTAAGAACATAAAACAGAAGAAAAACAACTAGAATTCTGGGGACTGAGAACAGGTGGGAAACAAAGTATCTGAACTTCATGCCGCCATGTTGTTTGGTTGCCTTGGATTCTGGGAGCTGGTACTTTCCCCTTGAGTCCTTGCATTGAATAAATGTGCCCAGGCGAGATTTACATCATTTTCTTGGTGAAATATATTGGTGGTGATTTTGAAACAGAGATGTCAGAGTGTGATATAGACAGAATTCAACCACAATAAGATATTTTTTCCTGGACTGTTACTCATGCTGCTGTTAAGGTTCAGGTTGGATATTGCCTGTTATTATTTAACTAAGGTTATACAAATAAGTAACAAATAAAATGGGACGGATGTGATTACCTATTTAACTATAAGAAGTAGGAAAGTTAGAAAGGAATCATGTATTATACGCTCTGTACACTGCATCTACATGAAGGCATTAGATGGATATTTATAAATTTACAGACAGATGTATTTGTTTAGCTGTATTTTACCTGTAGGACTCCTAAACATAAACTTAATCCACTGTAAAAGACTAGTGTAACAAAGACATGTGTAAACATGTCACCATTATGCTACTTAAACGTAGCTTAAACCAATACCCCTGCCTATTATGTATTATTATTCATCCAGTTTTGACCTTAGTACAGCAAGGCAGCTTGAGCTCGAGCCAGGAATATGATGACAGACCTGCTTTTGGTACTGCAGTATGTGTGTGATCCTAATTTACCCTACTGTACAAAATGTGCTCCACAAATGTACAGCCTTATTTTGCACATACAAGTGCTCTAATTATAAAGGTGGTTACGAGCACCAGTTATCACCCCAGAATAACAGCTTTTTGAATCTTTTACACTTGCCTTGACCGATGGCCTGCTGTTGCACCTTCATATTTTTGATTATTGCTGTTTGTAAAAATAGTTGGATGTTGGCCATTCTCTATGTCAAAGTAGACACAGTAATGGCAGCTGCAGAGGCTGTAAAACTTCTCACCACAGACTCGTCGTAGCGGCGGCCTTGATCGCGTTTAGAGTCCTTGGACGAATTTAGCTAAGAGTTGTGCTATGAGTTATGGCTTGGTTGGTGATCATCTGTTTTGTTCTCTGGATTTGAAAAAGTAGTTCTTTAATTCCTTATAAATAATGTTTATATCAGGAGCAAGAAATTTGACTGTACGCTAACACAAGCCATGTCCTGCGTTTGAACCTTTGCTGTTGCTATTATAATCCTCACACTAGAAGTCGATGAATGATTTAAATGACTTTTAAATGACTTGTGGGATTAGTTTTGTATTATTGTGACCAACAATGCAGCTTTTACTAGGCTCAGAGCATGAAAATCTTTAAAACAAGTATTGAGTATTCAGTGCCCTGTGGTATGCTGGAAAAGATGCTTGCTGAGACACATATCATGTGGACACAAATACAGGTGCTTTAATAAACATGAATCAAGGTCTAACAGAGCAGAAAGCCAAAAAGCAGAATAACACATTTTAGCTTGAAACTGGGCTTGGTATAGTCACTGTGGTGAGCTAAAACTCTGCATCCAACTGAAAAAAACACAAGCTAAAACATGACTTAACTAAAGACAGTTGTTACTTGTTGAACCTAATCATGGCACACGGAACAGGTGGGAAACAAACTCAGTGAACAGAGGTCTGAAAATGGGTAGGATGCGAAGTATCATGGCTTAGTGTGACTATCTTGCTTGACTGCCGAGGAAGATTCTAGGAGGTGTAGTCATGAAACATGGAAGCCCTAACACATCCAAAATGTATCCAAAATGTAAAACAGTATGTACTAGATTAGATCCAGGCCAAAAGCAGTAGGCTCTTCCAGTAGACATGTGTACAGTAAGCATGCAATCTTGGACGTACTACATCTGCCATTTTACCAACATCATGTGACACAAGTTGATAACAATTTTTAAATCAGAAAGAATGTGTTTGTTGTTCTCCACAAAGATACTTATAACCTTACTTGTACATAATCTTATTTATTTATTTTTGTTACTCTCCACATTTTTGTTTTTGACTACCTTTGAATTATGGGATAGATTATCGGACCACAGTATGCTATATTACCACATTTTATACTAAATGACAGCCAATGTAGTACATTATCTGAGGACTTTTTGCCCACAAAAGACACACAACCCGTCTTCACATACTACTTTAGCGTACTCTTCAGTATGGAAATATGCCATTTCAAATGCAACCAATAATGTTTTTTGTAATGATTGATCGTGACTTAATTTTACTTACACTATAGACAGTTATTCATAATAAAAATGCCATAAAAATGATTTTTCCAATTCATTTCATCAGGGTCTTGAAGTTGCATGTTTATCATTTTTCAGCACAAGCTAGCCAACTAACTGCCATATATATATAAAGTTCTATTTTAAAGCACGGAACTGTATAGTCAATGTTATAGATTTAACATGCAAACATGTCTGTATGTCAATTGCTCTAACACAAATACCTGTACTGTATATACAGTATTTTAGTCATGTGTGGCTTTGTTTACTTTGTGTTTACTTTCTTGGGTTCCCCAGTAGAAATCGTAGAAAAGTCAAGTGTGTTTTTTCTTTGGCTTTTTCTGCTCAAAGAAGGTTGTGAATTAGTCGAATGGCTAGAGAGATGTATTAATCCAGATAGAAAGAAAACACACATATCCTAAAAAATTCTATTATTTTGCAGTTCACAGAGTACATGCATAAGGAGCTACATCAGCACATTGGGAGAGCAGGGAATGAAAGGTAGTGTTATAATAAAAAGCATGTAATAATGGATATCTAGCAGTGCAAATTGAGGTGGAGGTATTTCTGAAACGAACACGATCAGTTCAGTGTAGCGCTAACCGCAATACCATGTAAATATGCAACTGGGGAACTGTAATTGGTTTCTTTTTGTCTGCATAAAAGAAGCCGTAGTTGTATTGTGTGACTGATTTGGGAGACTTTTTGAATTTCTTAGTATGTGCGTGTGTGTGTGTGTATAAGAGAGAGTCGCAGTTGACATCTTCACTCATTCAAGAAGCAGCTTATTAACAGCAACAGTTTCAATTCAATAAACACAACTGCAAAGTGAACAGACCTGGCACACTGATAAAGTAGTGTGTGCATGAAAAACAAAACATCTCTTCTTCTATCTGTCACACAATCCACCACACACACTCACACCCACACAAAAACACACACACACCCCATCTGATGTGTTGCAGTAATCAAAGACCGGAGAGCTTCTGCTAGTGTTGGATTAAGTGTTAGCAACACAGACATCCATCAGGTGGATCAGACATCAGGCACAATACACACTGCATGTGTGAAGGTTTGTGTACGTGTCTGTGTGTGTGTGGGTTGCCAGCTGGTCACTCTGTCTCCGGAGCAGATTATTGCAGCTGCCACAGTGTGCTGGAGAAATTGAGTGAGCAAGGCCCAGCGTTTGAGAAATGTTCACCTCAGGTGGTCTAGGAGGAGGCATAGATTTTAAGATGCCTGTAGCACTTTTGCCACGGTGTTTGTTTGCATGTGTAGTGTGCTTGTTTGTTTGATTTGTATCTCAGGTTTAAAGGGTTCAAACTGCATGCCTGTATATCTGCTGGTGTTGGAGCAGTTAACCCATGTAACTCCTTGGTGTATAATCCTGAGGGTAAATATGTGGAAGCTGCTGGATGTGTTACCATGATGAGTTGCTGCACTCATATACTAATAGAGCATGTCTGGGCTTTCATTTGGTAGTTTTCCAGTGATCACTTCCAGTTTTGGTGAGCCCATGTCCTTTGTAACTTTAGATAATTGTTCAGATTATAACTGGACTGGATCACAAACCTGGTTCATCATGCTGTGAGTTCTGACATTATTTTCTACACACCACCGGTGCAAAAAGTGGTTATTTGGCTTACTGTAGCATTACTATCAGGTCGAGCATGCCTGTATCAACTGCAAAACTTTGTAGTTGCTCTCTGAATGTTTTTTGTTTTTCACACCACTCTGTAGCCTGGTTTCCATTCAAACATTTCACAAATGTTATTTGTATTTATAAAATTTCAGCAGAAATAAATATGATTTAAGCCACGTTTCCATCCACTACAGTTATAATTAAGGGAGGCATTGAAACAAGTAAAAACTCCGCATTTAACCCATCTGGTCATGTTGGTGCAAGGAATCAAACCAGCAACCTTCAGGTTACAAGACCGGTTTCCTAACCTTGAGGCAGGGCTGCTCAGTCTAACTCGATCTTTGCTTTTGACAGAATAATATTTACAGCCGATTCCAGCCTTTTAATGGCTGTGTTGTTTGCAGTTCGAAGATATCAGACAGGACAAGCAGTGGCCCCCCAATAAGGGTTCAAATCTCAGTGGCACCCCGATGATGACAACCATCTTGGAACAGAAATGCGCTAGACAATTCTGGGGAGAGGTTAGGATTCAGCATTTCAGAATTTCCAAAGCCATTTTTGAAAAGCTGTGTGCCTTGATTGGGCCATTTGTCGGCTGTACCTGTTGACTTACAGCTTTATACAGGATATGTTTTATTTTAGAAACAAAGGAGAAAATGACACATCTCAATACCCCAGAAAGTAATGTGTGAGGGTGCCTATCTCTGGATAGGAACTGTCTGGAACATGGCTGCGATCTTGAAAGCTGCCATATTGGATCAAAGGCAAGTTTTTCCAATAGGAAGGTGGTCATGTGTCCTGCAACTTTTGACTCACTGTGTATGTTATTCATCAACCCCCTCCCACCACCACCACCATCCTAGTGTACAACACTTTTTTAAGTTTTTTGTGTATGTTTTCAAAATTCGCAGAAACTTCTTGGATGGAAAACTTGCTAGTGTGAACTCTACAGACTCTGAAAATCCCTGCGGCTTAGCAGTGTCTGAAATACTCAACTCAGCTTGTCTGGCCCCTACAACCATACCACGGTCACAGAGATAACCGATTTCGCCATTTTGATGTTTGAAGCTGCTGACATATACGTACATGAGTTATGCTTTGTGCTGCTGCCACATGATTGGCTGATCTAGATAATTGCATGAATGAGCAGGTGGTCTTTATAAAGTGGATGGTGTGCGTATATAGTATTAAACCAGTGTAATACTGGTATATAACCAGAATCTGTAACACTTCATACATCCATAGGCATTACATTCCAGTTGCACATATATATAGTTTTTGTGCAACTACACAGTTATTAGAGATATTTAATTCTTTAGTTTTTCTCTTTGCTCAGTCTTCTATTGATTTCAGTGATTTCTCTGTTTACCTGCAAAAGGCTTGTTTACATGAAAACACTCGTTGTCACATATCTTGTTCCTCGTACTCTTTTGCTAATTTGTCTTCAATGTTCCTGTCTCTCTCTCACACACACAAACACAAACTTGTCCTTGGGCTGAATTATGTTCTTTCAGCCCTTGTACATAGCGCAGTGTCACGTTTTCCTTCGCTATTTACCATTTCTCTCTCCTCTCCTGCCAGTCTACATTTTCTGTATTCAACCCACAGAAGCACTTGCCATAACAAAACTCATCTCCATACAAAAGCAACTTGCGTGTCCTTATCTCTTCCAGCTTTCGTTCACTTCGGTGTAGGGATGTGTATAAGGAGGATGGGAGAGGACGATGGAAAAGGCTGTGTTAAAGAGCGAACATGAGACTGATGTGTAAAGTTGCTTTATGCTTTTATACATCATGGATTGTGTGGTTATATAAGTAGACATGCTGTTGGTACATGTTGCCAAGGTTCTGTCTTAATGAAAAAGCACATAGAGAGTGAAGGAAGCCCCAGAGGTCAAGAGGCTACTCACTTCTTCTCCTTCACTTATGCTCACTCCATTCATTTCTTTATACACTTCATAGATTTACTTTCTCCTCTTCAGGCGTCACTGCCGCAGACCTTGGCTCACGCTCAAGGGAGCACGCTTCTCTGGATTCATATGTTGTTTTAATGACCATGAGTGTGTGTTTAATGTGTAATGAGGGCTGTATAAAGATGTGGGAGATGTGGGACATTTGGATATGTGTTTGTATTTTTTGCAGGATTTATGTGTGTTTCTGACAAAGTAACAGGGGAATCGGCATTCCATGCCAAATCAACCAGAGGCTCCCAGGTGACCATCTCAGATTTTAATGAAAATGTTTAGAAGGTTGCCGGTGTTAACTGAATATCTTGCTATGCACCTGAAATCAGCCAGTCCTAGAAATGCAAGTAAGCACACAGAGTTCAGTCACTATTTACTGGAAAATCGGAACAATATCATAAAGAACAGATCCCTCAGTGTTCACTTTGCCCTCAGTTTTTTATCAGCAAAGTTCTTTATATAAATTGTGTTCTGTTTTGTCCATATCACTGGCTGACAGGTTGGACAGGTGTCCAACATTTGTCTCTTCGAGTTTCACTGGGCCGTTGGAAAAGTTGACTCAGTCCTGACCTTTTCATGAAGACGACCCTTACATCATGGTGTTCCGCAGAATATTCAAGAATGCACCTTATATGCCACTCCTTGTCATATATGCATGCAACATATTTTTCTGGTAACAGTTGGTCCTTATTTACAACATAATGAGCATCATTCTTAACCCTTAACAGCATGATTTATAAGTCTGAGACACTTTTCTGTGAGTTCAACTTTGAATGACTGTAATACTTCAAAGGCAATATAGGTTGAAACAGCCAAACCATCAGGGCAAAAATCCACGTTTCTGAATCAGAGTTGACTTGAGATGATTATATTTTAACCAATTATAGCTATGAGATATGTATCTTTTAGGTGTGTTAAGTGCATTATTAATGATAACCATCCGGGGCCCAGTTTCTTGTGGCCATTTTTGCATGCCTATAAATCTGAGCTCTGGTCTTCAATTGGGGTAATACTGCATTTGTTTATAATATTTCCCTAAAATAACAATTATCAAAAAAAAAAAATTTGGTCCAGACCTCTTGATAATCCTGTGACCCTAGGGTCAAAATACAAAAATGGGGTTTGTTGCCAACCAAAATTGGATTGTGGCAGGCTCACACCTTGCTAATGCTAACACTCACCTTCATTCTGAAAAAGGGTGAGCAGAAGTGAGTCAGGTTACCAATTTTCAGCTTTGTATCATGTTTAGAATATATGACCCTTCAAAAACGTATGGATCATGGTGGCAAATTGTGAGTATGAAATTGGGGCGTGGCACCTAAATTTAAAGATTACTCCAGAAATAACAGGAACTTCACCCCAAGATTTTGAGGGTATTCATTATTCCCCGTAAAGTTTATTTTGACAGATTTCCATCCAAATCTGAGATGGTCACCTGGGAACTTTTCTGAAAATTGGTTGATTTGGCATAAAATGACCCATATACAGTGTAGCCTAAAACACAAAAAAAATCACACTATTCATACAAATGTAGCAGAACTGATGTGAACTTCTCCAATCTCTTGCAGAATAACTGAAATCAGTAAGTAAAAGAGAAAATGTATTCAGGTAGGGAACTGAGAAGTGATTTTATCTGAACTGACATGGTTAGGGGGAAAAAAATCTTTTACATACACACTCTGCACTGCAGTGAATCCACCTCAAACTTCAAATGAATTTTTTTAGATAGACATCATGGACATGTACAGTGCCTTGCATAAGTATTCACCCCTGTGAATCATTCAGCATTTATTAGTTCACAACCGGGAAGTGAATGGAATTCATTGGGATTTTGTTTGGTGAATCTACACAAAATAACCCAGAATAAGAAATTATTTATAAATACTAATAAAGCTCTATATTAGTTCTGAAGTCACATAATTTGTTGAATAGAGTCCATCAATGTGCAATGAAAGTGTCACATGATCTCTACTAGAAGTACACTCCTAGAGGTCCATTTGGTGAATTGGTGCATGCCGATCAAAAAGAAATATACAATAGATATGAAAATACAGTAGACACGTGAACACTATACAGTATATAAATAATATAAAAAAAGGAATAAGTGAAAATACAACTACAGTATTGCCTAAAAAAACAGGGACTGTCTTAAATAGGCTTTAGTCCATGAAGCATCCAGGAGGCTAAATCGTTACTTTAAAGGAACTAAAGAGTGCTATAGCTCAGATAAGAAACTATTCACAGAACAACCACAGCCTGGACACTTTGCAAAGCTGGGGCTTATGAAAGAGTGACGCAAAGAAGCAAAATCCATATAAGTTTCATGACAAGCTTATTGGAGACTAAGCAAACTCATGCAAAAAGGCATGTCTGGTCTAATGAGACCAAAACTGTTTTTGTGCCTTGACACAAAGCACTACATTTAGCATAAACCCAAAATAGCTTATCATCCTAAGAACAGTAGTTAGGTCAAGTATATATATATATATATATATATATATATATATATATATCTGTACCGAAAGATGGGTTAGTAAAGTGGTATCAGTTGGTGGCATCATGTTGATGCTTTGCTTTTCAATATTAGGGGCCTAGGAAACTGGTCAGGGTAGACTGCAAAGTAGATGGTGTTAAATACAGATAATACTTTGTACATTTAATTCTCACCAAATTATCCTAATCACATGGACATAAAAGCCCTGTTAGATTTGGTTTAGCTGCAGGTTATTTCACAGTACCACATTCAATACAGGTCTAAGGGTTTAATACATATGCAAGGCACTGTATGCTGTTGTACAGATACACTTTCATATCCATATCCTTCATTATGTTTTTTTAATCTTTTTCTTTTTTATATTTTATTTTTTCTGTAACATAATAATAATAATAATAATAATAATAATAATAATGAATTAATTAATTGTGACAAATATTACTATTATTTTCATATTTATATATTTATAATATTTGGAAATCTAGAATGTTTTTGTACTGACTCATACTGCACTGACTATATATATATATATATATATATATATATATATATATATGTGTGTGTGTGTGTGTGTGTGTGTGTGTGTGTGTGT
>JAOVVF010000042.1:12522128-12535213 GCA_028565595.1 Duopalatinus emarginatus | reverse complement strand
ATATATATATATATATATGTGTGTGTGTGTGTGTGTGTGTGTGTGTGTGTGTGTGTGTGTGTGTGTGTGTGTGTAATGGAATTAATGGAACCTCAGGTCTTACAAAACAAAATGCTGCATGATACCCAGGATGAGCTATATCATACCATGCTATGTGCCATTAAATATACATTTTCTGTAAAGCCTTCTACATGTTGATCAGACATCTCATTTTAGTCTGGAAGGACTGAATACTTGTAAAATATTTCAAATGAAAAGGAAAGCATTATGAAGAAACACTTCTCAGAAGAGGTTAAAACCCTTCTTCAATCAGCCTGTTCTATGCATAGATAAAAATGCTTAGGCCACATGCATGTGTTTTATCTATTCATAGAAATGGTCAATGGAATACAGGGTTATTAACTTTTTATATATAAGAATGTCTTGGCCCTGCTCATTTTTCTTTACTGAAGATCATGTAAACTGTTGACCAAAGACCATCTTTAATACCTTTACCTTCCTATGAGGAGGAACTCCATGAACTGAATATTTTATTTTAATTTTCATATAAAGTTATGGCTCCACTCCAATGTGATAGTCATACGTTTTAACTACATTTGAATCACACTACATTTAGCTATTTGCTTATTTTAGAGAATTTCTTTCTTTATTTTTTTTATTATGTAAGAAACACAGATACAGAAATCAACCTAACCAAAAAAAAAAAAAAAAAAGATTAAATTTTCTCAGCTATTACACTTTTGTTTTAAGCCCTCAACTTTGACAGCCTTAGAAACTTTGCCTTTAATAGCTATAGGTGTAGGTTTTGTACATCCAGGTCCTTTGGTAAAGTGTATTTTTGTAATTGCCCTCAGTCATGCCTAGGGAATGAAATGTATCTCTAGCACCTAAATAGAAAAAGTTGAGATTACAGCTTTATTGAAGATAAAGACTGCAGACAAAAGTGACAGTAATCTGAAGAGTCTGTCTGCATACTCATTCCTTATCTACCCACTGCATCAAAACAAATGTGCATATAGCATATTCAGTGTGCATATTCAAAGAGCAGGTGTTGAGCAGCAATGACTGGTGATACTGTTGATACCTACCTCAATTGCTTCACAATGTACAATTTCTTCAAGCATGCCATGTACCGACAGTGGACATATTGCCATTTGTTATTCTACAAACATGAATTTTAAGTACACAGCGAGAAATCAAAGCCAGAGCCTTCACCTGCTCCGTCTCTGTCCAGCACAGGCATTCAGAGAGCAAGGGTAGCCAGGCAACAATGCCCTTACCTCATTGTGCTATTGGCGGACGTGAACCCAGGCTCTTTAACATGGAATGAGCTCTCCATGGTTCATCTCCCTGAAACCCCCAGCAGCTCTGTATGTCAGAATCCATAGAAGGAAGTTCCAGCCACATGCTTACCAGGCCAGCTTGCATTCCTCTATGGTACACAGGGGGACCCGGATAAACTGATAGGACAAATTTAGTTTCCACATCTGAATATGTGCACGTAGTAAACCTGTATGTGTGAACGTGCACATTTACACGCCTAGCAGAAAGCGTGGCCACTGTATAAAACAACTCAGAGGTATAAATTAGAAAGTGACTCACATTCACATTAATGAATGTGGTCTTTCCTCCTACTGTAAGCTTCATATCTGAATTCTGTACCATTCAATTGTATTGTTAATGTTGTGTCCTCAAATCTCTAGTGTGAACCAGATGCCCTTCAAAAAGATAAACACCACATCTCCTACTTGTATTTGTATCTGCTTATAACAGGTTATCACCTCATTCTGAATAATTACATCCCTTTACAGATGTGTCAGTTTGTGTGTAGGTGTCTGTAGGTCGGGAGAATGCACATTTGAATATATACTGATTTATTGTTTGTTGGATGTGTCAGTCAATGTTCTTAACATGCACGCTCTTATATATTTATAGTGCAGTGTCTCTGTTTCACTCTGCATGCTGTCATGTGTGTCTGTGTGATTGTATGTGATGTGGGGAATTCTGGGAATGGGAAAAGAAATGCTAAAGTGGTAATAATAGCAATGCTGTATGTCAATCTCCTATACACAGTAATGCCAGATTTTGCTGTGTATCCTGGAGGACCTCAGAGCAACGATATATAGCCAATAGTAATTATTTTCCTCTGTTGTATGTAGTAGAATATCAGTAATGAGTGTCAATACCCGGGATGTTAATCTCACATAAAGAATATTGGTAGCCTTTGACCCTTAACATTAACAAATAATTCTCATCTCATTAGGTTAGTGTGTAGTGCTGTAACCTTACTGCAAGAATAGCCTGTCTTTGATTCCCCAACTGGAGTTTGGATGTCCCTGTGTGGGTTTCCTCGGGGTGCTCTGGTTTCCTCCTACAGACATTTGGGCTATAAGATGACAATGTATTAATTGCTTCCACACCCTCAGTAACGTAACAGTAAAACACATATGTATATATACTTAGTCCTTCTACACTGGTTGATGCATTTCAGTATTTAGAATCAGTAGACAAGTGGCCTGTTAACGACAGATGCATATCATATGAAGTGGATAAGCCTCCAAAAGCACTCCATGACACTTTCGGTGTCTCATGAACTTACACCCTGTTGCATTTGTCTCATGTTCTATCCATATTAAAGTCCATAAAGTCTTCAAACTACACACAAATCTACTTTTCTTATCAGTGAAGTTATAAATGCATACATAAAGCAGGAGTTACGAGAAGTGGAGACCAGAATATGAGCGACATTACCAGTAACAGTACTCTGCTTGCTTGGCTACAGTATACCCAATGCTTTCTGTCCCTCAGCCTACAACCAAAATAATATGGCTTGTTATAATAAAAAAATGATTCACCAGTGATGTTCACTACTTGAAAAGAAAAGATCTTTCATCTGGGCAAACCTTTTTTCTCAAAGTACACCAATCTATTATTATAAAACATTATATTATATTAATGTAATTAGAAGCTATTAGAAGTGGCTAACATGTTGACTATGGCTAGCTGCGTAGCAATGCCAAGCATCTTGACCTAGGCCTGTGGTAATTTATTATTCTTTATTGGCTGCTCTGAGCATTGGACCAATGTGATCGTGCCCCACAGTTCATTATTGAAAGCTCAGATAGGCCAGACCCAGCCTGCTCATTAAACAAAAACTGTTATGAGAAGTAAAGTAACAGGTACAGGAAGATGTTTGGAATGTATTGGAAAGCGATACCGTTGTCATATGTAATAAATATTACAAATCAATATCATTTATGAGGATAAATCCATATACATTACTTGTTCAACTGAATTATTAAACATCTTGTGTACATTTTGTGCCCCTGACGATGCCCCTGATAGACCTAAAAGAAAACAGATTGTCCCTATACCAATTTCATGGGCACTGTTGTATGTTTAAATGCTAGTTCCTTCTAAAACACTTACTGTCTTACTTCCTTCTCCCTGAAGCTAAGCCACTGTTCCGTCAAAGGCATTCTCCCTGGTTGGCACAGGCTGCCCAAGTTTCCTCGCATTACTACTTCAAGTGAGTCAAAGTTCAGCTGAAGGGCAAAGACTGCATTTCTAGTCAGAGTCATGTGGTTAGCCTGCATCCTTACACAGCTCCACACTGGGCTCCCTTATCTGATTCTACTACACCAAAGCTGCTGTTGACAGCTGAAGAACAGCACTCCTTTTATTTCAGAGAGCGAGGGATACAGAGACAGGGGGATAAGTTTATCCCTTCTGGTCTGTTCTTTATTATTCTTGTCTGTTTGATCCTTTTTCATGTCTTGATTTTACTGTAAAGTAATCATATGATTTATTTTTTTTTAAATGTTGCTAATTTATATTGGCATCAGCCATTTCTTTTCATTTGCATTGTTCAAGTGGTCAGGACATTGCACAAGAGTTTATATTACCAATGATAATACATTTCATGTAACATATCTTTTATAATTATGCTGCCCTTGATCAGGTAACTGACTGCATGAATTACTGATCATCACAATGCACTGCCGCTTGAGGACTTTTGAACAAATGGTGTTGTATTTTTTCCCTTTTACTGCAGTTTACTTCCTAATAGCAATTAAATAAAGGGAGTAAAAGAATGTGTTTCATTAAATACTTATCACTTTGAGGAAGGTAGTGTACTTGTTTAGTGAAGTTGTCACACTAATCTCATATTTTTTAGTTTATTCTACCACTTTAAGCTATTTCTTTAAGTTTAACCATAATGTTACTACAGGGGGTTTTGACTGCAACCACGACCTTAACATTCGGGTGCTACATGAGTAATCTTAATTGCTAGTGTAAACAATATATCTCAAGTAGACACACATATACACTATAACTTTCTGGATTAGTGAACACGTCCATTTCACTTTGAGATCAAAAGTTAATCTCTGATTAAATTGATTTTTCATCTACTTTAGAGATACTTACACATACACTGGTACCATTTTGATGTATTAAAAACCGTTAGCACTGTTCTTGTTTCAGCATATTTAAAATAGGTCATTTTTAACCTCAGCAGAATAAAAAATATATCTGTCAATTTACCTTGTCATGTTATCTAAATAGGAATGAAGATACAAAAAGCAAGTGGAATATCTGTGCTGGCAAGGTACCATTACAACACACTGAACTGATGTAAGAGGGTTTCAATTAAATCAACATGTTCTCAATTATCAATAAATATAGACACCCACATACACCAACCAGCCATAACATTAAAAGCACAAAACCACTAACAGGTGAATTGAGTACCACTGATTACATTTAAGGCATTTGGCAGACGCTTTTATCCAGAGCAACTTACAAGGTTACTGGTATTACAGGTAGGCCAACATAGTGTTACGAGTCTTGCCCAAGGACCCTTATTGGTGTAGCACAGACTGGCTCCCCAGATCGGGAATCGAACCCAGGTCTCTCACATGGGAACCTAATGATGTTAGGTGACAGGTGCTACTGTACCACACCAACCACATTATCTTATTAATTACAGTAACACCTGTCACTGGATGGGATATATTAGGCAACAACTGAACAATCATTTCTGAAAGCTGATTTGGTGAAAGCAAGCAAAATGGGCTGGTGTACTGATCTGAGGGACTGATCTGAGCAGACCTACCAATTATGGTCAAAGTAAGGACAACCAGCAACAGGGTCAAAGATGTCCAAAGCTCGCTGATATACATGAGGGATGAAGGATAGCCTGCCTGGTCCTATCACTCAGAAGAAGGATATGTGTTTAATGTCTTAGTGCCGGACACCACAGCACACCTTTAGAGGTCTTGTGGAGTCCATGGCTTGATGAATCAGATATGACAGCTTTTTAGGAGCTGACCGTTGAAACTGCATACAGTAACAAACACACTTACCTTAATGCTCTCAGAGTGACTTCACTTTCTTTAAAAACAGATACACTTCCCATCCCCAACTAAACATCCCCAACCACATGAAACTACCGGCTATTTCCTACTATGAATATGACAGGCAGATTATACGTGTGAAGGTTTGCATTGTTAATCTGGCAACCTGCTTATGCAAGCAGAGGGGGAAGCTTTTTGCTCGAGCTCCACTCTAGAGCTTATGTTCACTTGATGGGGAGTCTATAGTCTCCGGCTGTGCACTCTGACTCACCAGAACTGTGGCCCTGGCCAATAATTCTGCCCGTAGCCTTCATTGCACCTACAGCACATTACAGAATGACACACTCCCTCTGCGCCCCTGTAGAGTCCTTTTGGAAAAATTTATGTGGGACAGGAATTTATGTAACAACACCCATGTAGCCAGAGGAAAGGTGAAGCTCTACGAAGATCTATGATGATTTGAGATATAATAGACTTTTTGACATAGCAGTGAGGCTATATTGTGTCATTTTGCGTTTTAAATTCGACTGCAGACTTCATTACGGCTAATTTAAACGACTATCAGTATCTTTTATGTGTATTTACAGCTCATTTAGCTCCTAGTTTCTTAGCCAGTCCGTATTTCACACCAAATGTGAGCATGGCAAAATTTCAAAGAAAAGATTAATGTAACCCAGACAGTATTGCTTACAGGAGACGCTTTGCTATATATTTATTTAACATTCTTAACACAGAAATATCATATATTGTGTTGTGTTGTGTATCTGGTGTACAGATTTGTTATTCGCACTATTAAACCCCTCCAAACACACACACACACACACACACACACACACACACACACACAATTCCTGCATATTTAAATGGACGTATTTACAGCTTGAGTCTGATCATTGCGTTATATCGTAGAGTGTAATACGTGACCCTTCTTTAAGTTACCACAGGCTTTGTCCTACCTCTACAGTTCATTCACTCCAGCACCCTGACTATACAGTGCACCAATGTCATACTGATTATATCTGTAGCCCAAGCCATTTTCAGCCCTGTGTATGAGGGTGTGATCACCTCTTAAACTGAAAATATAAAGGAAACTGCAGGTGAGGGCTGCTGTGTACAGTCAACTAATCAGTTCATGCTAATAATACAAATGAGTTTTACAGTTCAGAAGGATGTGAGCCTGTGTTGTATTTCTATCTTACTACATAAGGGTATGTGAATGGCAGTTATTTTGGCAATTTGTTTTGTTATACATTGAAGACATTTGGGTTTGATGAGATGAAAGATCAGAACATCAGCTTTCATTTCACGATATTTACATCTTGATGTTTTTAGGTGACCAAAAGTATTGGAACAATTTGTGTTGATCTTGCTTACAAATAACTACCTCAAAGCTACCGGCCCACTGCATCACCAAACTGGTATATTGTGACGCTGTTCCGGGTTTGAACAGCAGCTTTGTTCAGTTGTTGGGGTTTTCTCTTCAGGATGTGTAATGCTGCTTAATTGGGTTAAGGCCTGATGATTGACTGGGCCAGTGTAAAAAATTCCACTTTTTTCCCACTAATTTGATTGACTTTGTTGTGTTGGCAGTGTGTTTTGGATCGTTGTCATACTGCATGATGAAGTTCCTCTCTTCATTAAATTGGACACATTTCTCTGTACACTGGCAGTCAAAATGCTTTTGCAGACTGAATTCACTCTGCTGATACAATCATGAGGTACATCATTTTTAAAGTTTTGTTCCCAAACCATAAGAACCCAGGCCTTGACACTACCCCCACCATGCTTACCTGATGAGCTTGTATGTTTTGGGTCATGTGAGGATCGTTTCCACATGTTGGCCTTTGCTTTACTTTGGTAGAGGTTAATCTTTGTTCCAGAGCTGTATTTGTGCTGTATTTCTGTGCAATTAATTGCAATTTGGCCTTTAGATTCTTACTGCATGATATGGTCTCTATAGTCGTTTTTCAGCAGTGGATTGTGATACCTTGACCCCTAACCTGTGGAGGTTGTTTATGTCAGTGACTGTGATTTTGGGGGTTTTTCTCCCAATGTTTCTGTCATCAACTGACATTTTTTTTTTGACTGACCTGTTCCAAGGTCTGGTTATTAGTGGTTTCCGACTTTCCAAATTATTCCAAATCAGATTGTCTTTATCCTATAAACAGCACTCTGGTCTTCATGCTGGTTTATCCTTTTTAACATCAAATACAGTCTTCACATGCATAAACCAAGCATAGACATCCAGAGTTTTTACTTATTTAAACAATTGTTTATGAAATGTTAAAATTAATCTAATAGGGCAGACCTGGGCAATTAAAAACACATGTCCATCACGTGTTCCAGTATTTTTTGATCCATTGAAAAATGGATGGGGTCAGTGGCAACTTGTTTTTAACACATTTAAATGTAAATATCAGGAAAAGAAAGCTGATCTGTTATCTTATACTCATTATATTTTCTGTGCAGCGTTTAAATAAAGGTAAATACAAAATCAATACATATCATACATACCTTTGTATTGTACATTACAATGCTCGTAATTCATAGGTAGGTATGTAGTGATAATTTTTGGCATGTACCTCTACAGTGAATCTTAAAGTGTATAGTAACTTTAGTAATAGTAAAACTACCAGGAACTTGCTACCACAATGCAATAATTATTCCTATTCAATAGATAAGAATTGGTAAGTACAAAGTGACTAATGACTGCTTTTGTAAATTCATGCATAACTTAGATAGGTAAAGGTAACAGGTTAGTATGAGTCTAATAATTATAACTTTATAACATTAATTTTAGGATACCTCATACATATTGTTACTATGTACTTGCATATTAAACATTAGCTACAATGTTTGCTACAATTGCTACAAATGTTTTATGCTTGTGTGGAAAATGCATGACTGTTAAATTATTAAAGTATAAGCAAAATGTGAGTTACTTTACATAGTTCAATTTTTTATATGGTGGCCTGAAGATATATATAATCCTGTAGTATACCAACACCCTGAAGGATAATCTGTTATTGACATTTCCATACACTAAACATATTCACTATTGTAAATGTCAAGTCATCAGCTACGTTTGCCTAAGCATCCTTGTAATCCAATGGGAATCTCGTTGTTTTGTGCAGGGTAATGGGGTTATTTGCATGTGGTCCCATTAGCCTTCTGCAGTGATTGACTTGTGCCATTCACATCACTGTGTGCAGCTGCATGATCATGCAAATACCCTCAGCACATATTTGAATAAATAAAGACCCCTCCCATCCTGTAACATAGACAGAGAGAGAGAGAGAGAGAGAGAGAGAGAGAGAGAGAGAGAGAGAAAATAGGGGAGGGAGTTCCTCATAAATCACCTTAAATTCAGATACACACAATACCGTGATGAGATCCAAACACGCAAATAGCTACTCCAATAAACATTATTGATCTTCCCCTATCTCATGTCTTTCTTTGATATACAACATTTTACGACAGGGACCTTTCATAAGGTGATCCATATTGCAATTTACTCCACTCATCCTGAGGGCCTGGTTATAACAGATTCATAGTGCTACCTGCTCCATATGTTTAAATTTGACTCTGTATGCAGAATCCACTTTTAAACATTACTGTTAGCTTCACATTAAAACACATTTTCTGTTTTGCTCAATTTGTATGTGCTGTGCATCATTTAGTCAGGTGGAAACTTGCCATCTGCTCGTTGAGACCGGTCTATCCTGAACTACATGTACGCTATTAAACTGACAATTCAATGCAAGCCTGTATCAGGCCTTTATACCTTTCTTAATGCTTCTGCATACACATTTATACTGGTGTCCATTCTGTTTGTAATCCATGATGATCAAAATGAAAGCTGTGCTTCTTGACCACTGTGTATGTATTAATATTTCTGTCTGCTTGTTGAGCATGGGCCTCACATTCACATAAAAGAGAATATATAATCACTGTAGGGGGAAGAAAACCAGCCGTCAACATTATTAAGTATATCGTGAAGATTTATAACACTACATAGATAAAACTGACATTACTCATACAGTTTATACAGTGCAGTTTTATTTCTGAAAGTGATGATGATGCATATTCATATAAAGAGGAAGACACAGTGAGTTAATTGTACTGTATCCTATCTGTGCTTTGTTTGCTATGCTAAAAAGTGTATTCATTGCAAACACCTCACCATCTCAGGTTTGTCATTTCAGGTCTTTTTATTTTGTATGTTCAGCAAAATTTAAAAACTATCTAATAATAAGATAGCTATATTAATGACTAATGTTTTATCCACAGGCTTACCGGTTATTATTAAATATACAATGAGACAGCAGGTCAAGACGACGCTTTTCTAGAGTTGTTAACAAAAAATATACCTTCCAGACCCAGACACACTATTGACTTTCAGAGCATAATGGCAACACTTTAGACAATACAGGGCACAGTAATGGCTCAATGTCTTGTTATCCAATTAAACACACAGCAGGGTCTGAGGAAATTGCATCAGAGTGCTTTAGTAAGGTTTTTCTGATGTGTGTGAATAATAACTTATATATATAATAAAATATATCCTGGTGTGAAGTCTGATTAGCTCTTGACCTAGATCACTGGCTTTCTGTATTTTCCTTGCTTAACATTTGGCTATTTGGGTTACAGGTAAACATAGCATGGACGTTCTTCTCCATTTGACATGTGTACGTAACACAAACTTCAGCTGTGCGTTTGGAGATTTGTCTCCCCATCGTCTTCCAAGTGTTTCTGATTTTGTCGATCTCGGAAGTGCAGTTACTTACTTTTTCAGTTTGGGTGTCCCAAAATGGTCTTAGATTGATCACATCATGGTGCTCAGTCGTAGCTTATCTCCTCAGCCTATAAAGAGCTTTGTCGCTTCTAGATGTCTAATTCTGATCAAGAACTGCCTCTCCTTCTATTTCCCACCTTTTTTCCCCCAAACAATCAATAGTCCGCAGTTTAGCCCTTTATAGGAAAGATTACAGAGAAATAGCTATTAAGGCTTTAGTGCTATCAATTCTGATATCGTAAAAAGCCACTTAAAGGCTTGAGCAGATCTGGTTAGGATTCTGGATCCAACCCTCTGCAGTGCTGAGAGAAAGAGAGAGACATCAAATATAAAAAGATTGGCTCCACATTGCCCACCGAAGTCTGTCCTCTGGTTCTCAGTGTTAAACCACTTACTTGAAATAACATCACAGTTGGAAAACGAACACATTCTTATTTTGTTAGAAAAGTCACGAAATTGAGTGAGCTTTAGCATGGCTGTTCCCATCAAGTTGATAGCACTATGACCGTATTGGCAAGTGCTAGGTAATGATTGGGCAGCACATCAGGAAGTCCGAAATCCAAAAAGGCCACGGAGTTCGAAAAGCGCGTGGCTCGCTTCCCATTTGTTTTTTCTCTCCCATGAGTACTGGGCAGCATGTGGATACATGACCCAGAGCGTTACCTCACTAGTGCTAGCGCAATGGAATCAGTCATGGCACCGAGTATGCAGACTAATGCCCAGCTATGTTTCACTCAGCCATGTGACTGGCTTTCATCTCTCAGCAAGTGTCCCAGAATGACACCCTGTCACCTATCGAGGTGCTTCATGTGACACAGCAAAGAGGAGAAGGGTAATGGACTGAAATGGAAAAGCAAGGCGTCTGATTGCAGTGTCGCTAGAGCTCACGCTGTGCTTACAGTAGCTTTTTGAATATATAAAGATATTTATAAGAACATGTCAGGAACATGTAGCCAGAGTTTGCATGGTAACACGAGCCTTTGGTAAACAGCTGTCATTGGCCGGTGGCTGACAGAGATAAGTGTAAAGTACTCTTCTAAATTAAGAGCTGTTACGGTCATGCACGACTGTCTGGAACAGTGTCACTTTATATGTAGAAGGCATACTTTGGACGTGGATATTAACACTTACATTGTAGTGGCTAGGACTACTGAAGAACGCTATTAGGAATTCACTGCAGTGAATCTAGAAACCAAACCTGGGCTTAGTTCTTAAAGCTGCGTAGTTCAAAATAAGGTGATTTAAGCTTAATTGCCCCTAGGTCTTAGTTGCCCCAGTTGGTATTCCTGTCTCATGCCCAGGTCAGGTCCAGGCTATCATGGTCCCACGATAGACTCTGCATTCAACTCCACCTTAAAAGATAATGCAGATTCATTATTAGTGAAGATGGATGGATGGATAGATGGATGGATGAATGGATGGATGGATGAAGAGATTAGTGGACTCTCAGTGGTTAAAGTGGTCTGGGTTACTAATTAAAAGGTATTAAACCCTCTAGTACAGCGAAATGGTCAGTGGTGGGCCCTGCTCAGCTCTATGGCTAAAATTGGATGGATAGTGGTTGGATGAATATAAATGATTCCAACAAACTTTGAACTTTGATGCAAACTTTTTTCCCCTTGTCATCAGTCACTTTGTGTTCTTTGTGTTCAGTCTCTCTCAGTAGGAGGTGGGTGAACTGAGGGACTGAGGTTTCAGTATAAGCTAATAAGAAAAGGACTGTAGGTTCAGTATAAGCTAATAAAAAAGTGCACTTCAGCACACAATCTTTTCCAGCAGTGGTGGACTAAGCCTGACCCCGAGCTCTCTGACTTGGTCTAGTTTCCTTCTCCTCCTGCTCACTTCCTCTGAGATAGCAACGCACCTGCATGTTTTTTACCTAACTATGTGGAAACACTGTACTAAACCAGACAATGAATAATTGCCCCAGTCAGTGGAAAAAAACACACTAGTCAATGGAAAACTACTTCATCCTGGCACTGAATCAACTGCAGTATTTTTCTCTGGAAAGAATGAGCAATGTAAATAATGTGAGAATGTATATACATGAGTAAGATTTAGGGACTTGTTGTGGATTATGTTATATTGTATTATATATTATGGGTGTCCTGTCATTTTCGCAGTGTATTATGAGGATTCTCCACCATCTCTGCCGCCCCGACAGGGAAGATTCAGTGTGTCTGTGTACATTGTGTACATTCTGCACCTCTGTCATGTTGTGTCTGTGTGTTAAAACAAGACACCAGAGCTTCAAATCAGCCCTGTAATAACCTGTGCCGATGTTTTGCTATGTGGCACCTTTAAACCCCCTTGTTCTCTGAGAGGCTCTGAGTGTTTCGGGCAAGCCTCCAGCTGGCCTCCCACAGCAGGCCTGATGAACTAGGGGATGTGATAAGGACAGCTGGACACACAGCTTTTTTGGACTTGAGAGGATGCGAAAGCATGGATACCTTTCAAAGCGTGTTAGACTCACTTCTGGGGGTGGCAAGAGCAGACAAACAGATGAGGACATTTTTTATGAGGGGCAAATCTGAAACCTTGTCCAACACTGTAGATGACATTAATTTTAGTCATTAGACCTGGTATACACTGACTTGCCAGAAAAGAATGGTACACCAGTCTAATACTTGGCAGGTCCCCCACAAGAGTGTAAGACTGTATGTTCTGTAGGCAATTAACACCATACCTCTTGCAGAATGCTTCACAATTCTGTATGATAGGATTTCTGTGTTGCACAGTGTGTTGCATGGCATCCCAAATGTGTTTCATAACGTTAACACACAGTGATTTAAGTGGGAATGGCAAAACTCAGATGAGTGTTTCCTAATCATAAGCATATTTGAAGGAATGAAGGACAGAACGGGTGTAACTAACATATACTACTTATACGTTTATACACATCGTATGTAATTTTTCCAGCAAAGCCTTATATA
>JAOVVF010000042.1:12460362-12484016 GCA_028565595.1 Duopalatinus emarginatus | reverse complement strand
TTTCACATGCCTTTTTTTTCCTTCACCCCTAACCTTAGCCATACTGAGTGACATCAGAAAATTACAGAATCATGAGTCCAGCCAGATTAGACTAAACCGGCCTGAAAGTGCGTCATTATGTATTCCCTTTATCATTCCTAAATGCAGCTTCAGCTTCACTCTGTCATTTTTGCAATGACTTCCTGATTCCTGGGGGTTACGTTAGCGTATTAGTTGCACTGAAAGTAGTACGGGCAACCCAGCTATTTTTAGACAGCGTGGGTAATCTCTTCTAAGAGCCCTTCGGGCCCTGTCTCTCTCAAACATGGCCAGAAATGCTAAGCCAATAAGCTTCAGGAGTCTGGCTTCCCTGTCAGATACAGGGAAAGGAGGGGAATTGCAACCCAAACGCTTCCTGGATTATTTAATAGATCACCCTTCAGCCAGGGAGAGTTCGAACCCCTGGATTCCAGGAATGACATTTAAAATCATGAGAAACATGATGCCATTTCAGTTCGCTCGATTGTTAGTGTCACAAACAAGGATTTTACCGAGGCTTAAAAGACATTCAAGGACTTAAATTTGCACAAGCGCTTTAAAACTTGCTCTTTAACGTATGGAGGGTCTGTCTGTGAAAGCGTACAGCCCTCCAACTATCTTAGTATAAGATTAATTGTCCATGTGTAGTAAACCATCATCTAGTCCTAATGGAGTCACCGTTGATAGATTGGCTAATGATGTGTGGACATCTGCTATAGTGGTTTATACTTGTCATTGAGAACACTAAAGTTTAGGAGGTGATCCTCTATTATGTATATCCACATCCTGGTCGTATCCTGTTTTCAGATGTCTGATATCTGAGGCCGAAAGCTCTGATTTCCTGTCAGGAATATCGACCAGAGAATTCCTCAGCCATAGCTTATTTAATAAACCTACAGAGTTTCTTTTCTGTTGACTGTAGTAACTGAATACTTTATAATAATTACTGGATATTAATAATAATAATAATAATAATAATAATAATATGTGTATTTAGATATACACATTGGCGCAAAGACACACACACACACACACACACACACACACACACACACACACACACACATACATCTGCAGTATGCTTAGTGAATAAAACACAAAAATAATCCAATGGCAGAATCTGACAAAACCACCTTCCACAACACCTGGGGCTCAACATGAGAGCGACAGACAGCGAGAGAGAGAGAGTGAGAGAACGAGGGAGAGAAAGAGAGAGAGAGAGAGGGAGAGAGAGATCAAGCCAGAGATCAAGATAACACATTTATTTTGTAATTTATTTCATTTTTTTTGTGTGCAGTGGGTGAGGGGACTAGCAGCCAACCCTGATAAAAATCATTTGCTTTCAGGTGTTTTGCTGGCTACTGTACTCGGCATTGAGTGTAAATTGAATAGCGTGACCTTCTGTGGCTGAATCAAATTGACTGCATTTCCACAAAGATTCTGCGGTTTCAATTACCATAGGGTTGCAATATGGGGAATGTAACACCCTCCTTCTGACGCACACATATACACACACATACACATATGGACTGGAGCAGAGCAGAAGAAGGTATACCGTGGAGAAGTTTGCTCCTTCAGCCTGCTTAGCGTGCTGGTTTCCGACGGCGTGTCCTCTCCTGCTGATATCAGTGATAAATGACAGGCGGCCATGCTTCAGTGCTGCTGATGAGCATGCCAGTATCTGAAAGGTCAGAGGAAGAGCCAGAGGGTAACGAAGGACATGTTGTATACATACAAACCAGAGGGGTAGTCAGGGATATATGCTCATTTACTCCTTATATTTTTTCTTTACCTTGAATCACATCAGATAGTTTTACAGAGGAGAATATTGTATGATTTCAATAGTGTTAGTACATTTGGTCAATTTTTACACATACCAGAGAATATATACAGGTAATGCAGATATTCTTTAGTTGATTACATTCTGGCCCAGTGTTTATCAAACGTTTCCAAGCCAGGGAATTGTGAATTATAGTATGTGACACTAGAGCAGTGTTTGAATAGTTCAAGTGGAATTTCATCATAAGCTGAGAAATGAGCATTTTCAGTGTGTAAAGTGAACTGATCTTGCTACAGAGAGCAGATTAAGGGATATTTATCAGGTTATGCTGTTTTATTATTTGTATACAGTATACATTTAACTTGTAACATTTTAAACTAAAGATGGACAAAATTGACTGATTATGTATCGTTACAATTTGAAACCCAGGCATGATCGGTGATCAGCCGATATTTGTCTAACTTAGCGTTAGTCAGTGGCGTGAAACAAATGAGCCACAAGGTAATGATTGCTGCAGCTCTGTATGTGGTCCTGTATGTGATTGCGCTAGTTAATAGTGGCATACAGCCTTACCCTACATCGGTACTGGCTATCGGACGATGGGGCTGAAAGCAAATCTGCAATCTGCCCTAGAACACAGTGATCAGTTCATCTTTATTCTGAACACACACACTTAGCCTACGTACCTGTTTATACTGTACCTATATATAGTGCAAAAGTCACATATGGAAATTCTGTAAAACTAAAGATTTCTTCAAATGTAATTAAGTTAAATATTTCCAAATGAAAGTTTTATAAACAGCATTACACATTAATAAACTAAATCAAATCCATGTTTGAAGTACGTTAGCATCAGTTGCCTTATATAGGGCAGCCATGGCTCAAGGTAAGGGAACTAGTCAGTGACCAGATTGTTACCGGTTTGCCCCCTTATACCCACAAGACACGACTGAAGTGCCCTTAGCAAGGCACCCAATGCCCCAACTGCCCCCTGGGTGGTGTGGATAGGGGCTGCCCACTGCTCAGGGCAAGTGTGCTCACTGCCCCCTAGAGTGTGTGTTTTACTGCACAGATGGTACGTCTGAAATTTCAAACATTACACCGTATTAGAACGTAAAAGATACACAGAGAAATCTGATGTTACATAGGATTTATTTGTCTTCCCCACTGCTTTTTGTTGGCTTCTTTCTCTCTGTCTGTTTCTATTCTGTCCCTCTCCTGTGTTTGTATCTGAGGACACGAGGCTAGTATATGTGCGTGTGACCAAATCTCTCGACTCCTCTTGTCACAGGAGATCGCTAGTTGTCGTCAGAAAGACTGTGGCTGCCCTCGAGGCTTGAGGGCTGTCTGTCTCAGACACACACACACACACACACACATACACACATACACACATGAACAGAAGCTGCATGTGTGCAATTCTAATATTTTACACTCTCTGTTAGTGTTTATCATATCATTCAGATGTACTGTGTCACTCATATTGACAGTGAGTGTGAGGAGTAGGTAAATCGACACCTTGTCATTTAAATGTGGTCTTTAAAAGTACCGCTGACACTAATGGAGTGGTCCAATAAGCAATCGGCCTGCTCGTCAATATGTTTGACCGGTGAGAATTACTCCCCGGCTCACTACTGGGCCCCCTTCGCTTTTAAGTTTATTAGCAGGATAAATCTGTGCTGCACCGATTTTTTGGTCAATGCGTCTTTTCCAGCTAAAAGAGAATCGCTTTAGAGCTCATGTCCAGCAAAAGGAGTGGCGAGGCCGGGCTTTTTAATGCCGTGAGCGTTATGAAAAGTTAATCCACGAGATAGCTCAACGTGATCATTGCCTCTGGAGCTCGCATGCATCAGTGGCCAGCTTGCAGGATCATTTGCAGGGGAAATGAGGTCTGAAATGGTGCTAGTGATTCCACTGGCCGAATCCTATTTTTGCAGTTGACAGATGAATGCTGTGCCACTCTGTCGTATGCGCTGTGACATTATCTGCTAGACGCATTAGAATGTGACAGATGATATCAAATGACCAGGATTTGCTCTTTGTACTAGATCTAGATTGTGTTTCATGTGCAGTTGGTCTCTGGTCTGTACAGTCCAGGAATCACAATTTTTTTTTTTTTTTGTACTTATTTAGCCTGAGATGCTTTTTATATCTGATTTTCTTCGCTTCTAATCCATCCTGGTGTCCTACGCAGACGCTGCGTAAGTGCTATGACCAAGCATTGTTCTGTGAGTGATTCACATATTGCTTTCGGTGACTTTGATTTATTTGTTGTGAAAATAAGGGGGCAGGCTAATAACGCGGAATGAAATTATTCGTTTATCAGATGTAATGTACTTTCTCAGAGGGTCTGAAACACTGTGACTCAATCCCCGCTACGAATGAATGTTTCTGCTTGTGATTAGCTGCCGTGGTTAACTTAGTTAACCTCATCTGATCTTATACTTTTGTGTGTGTTTGTATAAGAGACAGAGAGATAAAGTGTGTCAGAGATAAGTTATACGCTATCGCTTGTATACACCTAGATCATTCAAAGCCACAACAAAATTTTTTGACTGTATTTTATTACCGTTGGAGTCCTCCATGTGTGTGGCTGTAGACATGCATAATACAAAGGTTAGCACGGCTTACCATGACAGCACGCTTCAATTCTCTCTGTTTGCCTCACCGTGCAGGAGGCTTATTTAGGAGAGAGAGAAACATTGCCTATTATCAGTGGCATGAATTGTATCTTGGCACACACAATGGCCTGGGTGGAACTCAATAAAAGAGTTAAAGCAAGGACGATTTCAAAGACAGCCTGTCTGATAACAAAAGGGCTCACCTGATAATGAACGTCTCATAAGCGCTGCCTCGCCTCGGAGGTAAAGGCACAGGGAGGAAGAGCAGATAGAGCGAGAGTGCCTACTGCTTGCCAGCATCTTTTATGGCTAATTGAAGCATTCAGAGTAAAACTGCCACAAGTCGCACCCTCTAGAATGGAAGCAGGTTAATATATGGTGATCCTACAGTTAGCCCAGAATGGCTAAGATCTCTTTAATTCACTGGAGGTTATTAAAAAAAGGATAGGAAAGCAGTGTTGTCCAATTTTCCCTCTCACTCAGCCTTAAAACATTCTCACTGGGAGGATCGATTCAAGTATAAGTGATTACAATTCTTTGTTCAAGCGTCAACCCCTGACATTAGATCTCTATTTCACATCGCCAGTCATTTACAACTGAATGAAAGCTGTTCAGAGCAGACGTAGCGATGAGCAACGAGTGATCAGTATTTGCAGTTATGTGGCACGGTTTTGTTCATTGTGATTCCCTTGCTATGACTTCCTCAGACACAGTGTTACCAGCAATAGATAACTGTGTCATCATGCTAATAATGATAGATATGTTTCTTGCTAGTATACCTCTGTCCACGTTAAATTACCATCCCCTTGTTCCGTCTGTGAAACCAGACACGTTCGGTGTTATTCTTACGCCTCAAGGTGCCTGGATTTGTGATATCTAAAGGAGAATAGGTCAAAGTATGGCCTAGATTTCCCAGCTCAAGTTCTTTGTCTTAACACAAGAATCTTATGCCTTTTATAGTTTGACTAAGATAACAGATAACAGATGGAAAACTTTGAACCAAACCTAAAGCAGAAGCCTAGCAATATTTGAAATAATTCTGAAGGATTTCTAATCTAAGTGACATGCTACAAACAATTTTTTAAATGAGATTCTGCATTTCATATTAAAATGCTGATAGTATGAAATCATGATTTGTAGAAAGACTTCTAATTCACAGGCAACACTTCTCCCCACAGCAGTTTAATCAACGGTTGGAATACTATTTAAGTTTTTTGCCAATAACAGTCCTTAAACAATACTTAACCGTGACTAAATGGGTGCCTAGATGGATATAATAAAATACAAACTGTCATCTGTCTATAATGTATGACATGGATTGAGACACAATTGAGACACAAGTTTTGCATGCTGATGCCATTACACATGTCTCTGAGATTCATCATGTGATGCTAAACACTTGCTGAGAAATGAACTGTCCCCTTGTTACAACCGTACTCTTGCTCCACTACTTTATAAATGCAAGATTTACAACATACCATTACTAACCCAAGGAAAGGCTGTTACCACCATCATTATCATTATCAGTGGTGTTTGCCTGGGCTGGGATGAATAATTGTCTCTCCACCATCAGGGTTAGGGACACCCGCACTGCTGGCCGATATGCTTGGCATGGGGTCATGGAAATAGTTGATCATGTTGCATCCTTCTTCTCTTACGTGTATTCTGTGTGTCGCTGGATTCTTCATTAGATTTGATGTTTTAATTTAAAGCAACACTTCAGACTGTTTAGCTTGAGGGATTTTAAATTATGTTAATGGTATCTACTAGCTAAGGGTAGGCAATCGGCTGCCATCAGAGTAAGTGAAATGTTAACTAGAGATGATATATATAGTGACGCTTCTGTAGCCTGTGACGTCCGTTTCGGACAATCGGAGCAGCAGCTCAGACGTTTAAGTGGCACCAGAATGAAACACAGAAATCTGAGGTTCATTTCAGTCTGGTTTATACCAGTTGTATAGGAACCATTGCCATATTGGCAACAGGGTTTTGGTCCCCAACCCTAGTTTTATCTCCAGACCTCAGAGGCTCCGTTGTGTGTTTGGTTATCTCTGAAATTTGTCATCATTTTCCTTATTGAATACGGATAAGGCCAGAACGGTGTTATCTTCTCAGTAAAGATGCACTTTAGACACTTCAGAGACCTGCCTGTCAGTGGTTCATCAAATTCTACTGCTATTCTGCTGCAACTCCTGGGATCATCTACATAGGGAGAGATAAGTCAAATGGCCTCTGTTTTGATTTCTCTGAAGCCGTTCCCATGAGGATAGTGTCATAGTGTCATGCTGGCATTGTAATCTATTCAGCTATGAATAAAATAGGAATCAAATAGGGTGATGGCTGCACACGGGATACCCGCTATCGGCAAGCGATGATAATCCTTTGGCATACATAAAAAGATTTGTTCTTGTCGGGATGCATGCACCATGACCCGTGGCAGTTGGGGTGTTTATCTTCCATGGTTGTTAAGTCCCATGGGCTTTGGCAGTGGAACGTTCAGTGCCTGTCACAACTCCTCCTCCTCCCCTGGTGCTATCCCTCAGTTACTGCCCCTCCCGTGTTACCGTGACCACTACCTGAGGAAATTGCCTCAGCAGCTAAGATTTGCAATACTTGAGGTAACTGAGCACGTCCATGTCGGGGTTTTTGGCACTGGGCCATCTATATTGTCACTTTGCTAGCATTGCTTAATAATATCATATTCATTTAGCATTAGTGGATTATATCAAATTCTATGGATTGCTCAGCACAAGTCAGCTCCCTACTGTGGAGACAGAGTTAAGGACTAAAGCAACTTCAAGTTTCCTTCCATTGTTCCCCCTCCCTCTTCTTCTCTTTCCCTGGGTAGTAGCTGTGTGTCAGCCCAGTTAATAGGTTTCTTTTGGGAGATATTATTTTGGTCCAGTAAGCTGCATGCTTAATGTATGACTGACAGCACTGACTCATGTGGATAAGGCAATTTGTAGTTGAAAGAAATTTCGGTGCACATTTTTCCATATAACACTGCAGCAAAAAAAAAACCCTCCATATTCTACTAACAACAGCAGAGTAGCGCCCCTCCCTCCTGTGGTCATGCAAGCACAAAGCGAGGCAGAAATCGACTTTTCCAAAGTAAACTGTTCTATTTTCTCCCTCTGTTCTTTTTCTCGCCCCTTTCCTTTGCCACTTTCTAAGAAGATAGATGAAGAAAATGAGGCCAACTTGCTGGCAGTGCTCACAGAAACCCTGGACAGTATCCCTGTGGACGAGGACGGATTGCCTTCGTTTGAAGCCCTGGCAGATGGGGACGTGACCAACGCCAGCGATCAGAGCTGTCCCTCCACCCCTGATGGCTCGCCACGCACCCCAGAGCCAGAGGAACCCTCCTTGGTAAGGTTTTCTCTTTCCCTCTGCTTCTGCCTGCTTCTTAATCCCCTTCTTCCACAAACCATGTTCATCCTTCTCATTCTTTCTTCCTTTCGCTTGGCTCACTCTGTGCTTCTCTCGCTCTCCCCCTGCCTGGCCCTCACATACACCAGATAAGGAGATGCTGCAGGCCTGTGACCAAAAACGGGTACGAGCTCTGCAGGCAGCCCCTCTGGCGGGGCGAACGCCACTGCTGTGTTCAGGACTAAGCCATGCAGCACAAATGAAAGAGCAAATTAAAGTGGATCTGTGGTCCTGTTCTTTATCTCATCATATATTATTCCATAAAGCCTGTCCTTATGGGTCAGCAGACCATATTAAGCATTATATAAAGAGAAAAATGTGTTTGTACTAATAAAATCATCGACGTGTTCCAGAAATAAACTAAGTTGTGCATTACTGGGAAACGTCCAGTACCACAGGTCCCATGCTGTGCCTATTTTTAATAGTCATATGGTACCGTATTTCTCATGGGTATACACTCACTATCATTGTCCACTGTGACAAATCTGTATGCAGCTCCTCAGAGCAGGCATATAGTTTCAATATTGAAAGTACTTATGGGTATCACTGTATTATGGGGATACATTGTACTATGGCCAAACAGGATATAATCTGAAGATCTGAGGAACACCAAATGCATAATACATGATTATCTATATCTATTACTATATCTGTAATATAGTTTCTTTGTATTTTGCAGCTGAAAAAACTCCTTTTGGCTCCACCTAACTCTCAGCTCAGCTATAATCAATACCCAGGTGGTAAGGCACAGAACCATGCAGCCAGCAACCACAGGATACGACCAACACCTGCTGTTACCAAGGTATCTACATGTCACATTCATCATCAAAGTCCTGTTCTGTAATCCTACAAGTGTTCCCATATCCGTATTTCTCTAGCCTTCTGTTTCTTGCAGGTTCATTTTTCCTTGCTCGATTTTCCTCTCAAACTGTATGAATAGGATGTTTTGGCAAATACATTTTGCAGAAACTTAGAATGGGAACAAATCTTAGCAAATCAGTTTCACTAAGTACATTTTCAATACAGTAGACTATCCCGTAAACGTAGAAATTCAGACTCACCATCTCCAGTCTATGTGTTTCATGTTACAATTTCATATAAAGATGCATATGAGGTATATTGTCTGTAAAATCTGTGTATAGTGACCTATACTTGTATTATCTCACTCATCTGCATACATTACACGCTGCCCTCCCACATACATTCACCCGGCTCTCTTCGAGGGAGTTAATTTTCTTTAATGACTCCTCTGGTTCTGGAGCCCTGCACATGGCAGACTCTCAGAGGACATTGAGCTGTTTTCCTTCTACCACCAGCATGCAGAACTCACAGGAGCTATTCTGAGACCTCGTAATTAAGATGATGGGCAATATATGCTCACACTGCTGCGTGCACTGACTTCCTGTTCTCTCTCTCTCTCTCTCTCTCTCTCTCATTCATCACACCCCCTCTTTCTCCCTGTGTGTATCGTTGTCTCTCTCTCTTATATTCTTTAGACAGACAACCTCTGGAACAGCAAACAAAGAGGGGTTTGCCCCCAGCCAAACCGGCTGGTGAGACGCCCGTGCACTGAACTGCTCAAGTACCTCACTGCCAGCGATGATGCCTTCCAGACAAGAGCCAGTGAAGCCAAGAGCACCTGGTCAGGCTGCGACAAGGACAGGGGTGGGCCTGGTACCTCCTCCTGTTCGTCATCTTCCTCTCCATCCTCTTCATCCACTTCCTCCTTCTCCTCCTTGTCCTCCTGTTCCTCCTCTACCGCCTCAAAGAAGAAGCCCTCCTCTGCCTCCCTGTCAACGCAGCAGCAGCAGCAGCTGGCAGTACAGGCCCAGAGAGGTGAGAGCCAGGCAGCTGGGGCGTATAGTGTGGCTGGTGAGGGGGCAGGGCAGTGGCGGCGGTGTACACATGGGGAGCAATCCACCCCTGTTGTGCCATCCTGTGGAAGTGGCTGTAGCCACGTCTGCTCCAGTGAAGAGGGGAGGCCACTGCAGGGTGCTGACACAGGCAGCCTGGCTGCCGCCCGCTTCATTAGGTACATGCACTCTTACTCTCTCCCGCCTAGAGAGATGGGTCGCTCAGGCAGCTGTGGCCGTTGTCTTGAGGCGGGCGGCTGGGCTGGGGCCAGCCGTGCTGACAGGCACATCACGATAACTATTAGGAAGAGGAGGCAAGAGCAAGAGCATCCCATGCTCAGCCAGCTGCTGACCTCCAAACCCAGGCCAGCCCGTTATCGGGCCCACCTGCAAATGCCCAGTGTGTCCCAGGCAGACAAGCAAGATCCACCCAAAAAACTTTCTAGTGACAAAGGGTGTGATGGGCGCGTATTGAAAGATAGTCAGGAACATCAGATCATAAACCCAGTTCCGGACTTCCAGGAATCTAGCCAAGCTAACTCGTCAGATCTTGAGCTCTCAAACCTGGTTGACTTGGACTTAGAAAGTTTGTTATTGAAATTTGAGCAGGACATAGAAGGGTCTAAAATTAATGTGGGGCAAAATGGGGTGGATGTTCATGATGATGTCATAGGCAGCCCCCTGTTATTCTCAGGGGGCTTGCCAAGTCCACTCTTCCAAGACTCTTTAGTTCCAGAGCACACCCCCTCCACCATACAACAGCAGAACCCACACAGACAGGCAGACTGCAGGCACCCTGATGACCAGGTTCCACCACCGTTAGGTAATCATTGCTGCATCCCTGCCCTCTGTCTCTCTTCTGCCTCTCCTCCTCTAACTGCTTCCCAGTTTGACTACAGACTAACCCTGATGCTAACAAACTAGTTTTACCCTGTATTACAAAATATGCAGCCAGTTGCATAATTCATTCCAAAGGGCATCATTGTAAATGGGAACAAGAACAGTATGCTCAATTTCTGTGCAGTCTTGGGCAAACATGGCTGCCTTGACGTAATTATCTAATTGAGGGACATTCCCCTAGCTGCAGTCGAAGACAGTCGCAGCCTCAGGCAACTGCACATGCTTCCTCGACTCTTCTTTCTTCCCCTGCTTTGGTTTAAAATGCATGCCAAATACTCCTCAGTTGGGTTTCTACCATTGGCGTTTGTAATATTGTAATATATGTGTGCTGTTTATTTTCCTTTCCAACTCATATTATTTCCTTCTTTCTTTCTTTTTTTTTTTTTTTGCTTTCTGTCTTTCTGTGTTGTGGGGAAACCTTCACACGGTTTGATGTCTGGACATATGCCATCATTTCATCTTGCCTCAAAAAAACAAACAAAAAAAAAACCGAACAGCCTAACCAAATAAAACCAAATAAAAAAAATAATAAAAATTAGCAAAACCAACAAAAGACGGGGTCAATTTAAAAAATATTAGCTTCTTTTAAAATTGTTGGCTGGCTAAATACTCGTGCCGCTTTGTATTGGGTTGGGAAAGCCACATCATTTCTGTTAATGAACAAAATCAAGCATTTATTTGTAGATGTGGACCTGCTATCTTTTAGGCGCAGTGTGACCTAGTTAATTAATTACCCATGCTCCTTTGTGTTCTACAGCCAAACCAACCACCTTGCCACTTCCTTTGACCCCAGAGTCTCCAAAGTAAGTGAGAGTTTTTCCACCATTCTTATAGAGCAGACAAAATCTGAACTAAAACACCAAAAAAAAGCGCTCTAAAACGTCAATGAGGCAATTTTTTTAGACTTCATTTTCATTTGAAAAACCACACATTCATTTAAAATTGCATCGTTCACCGGCATTATATCCGTGCCTTTTTATGTGTTGCAGTGACCACAAGGGATCTCCATTTGAGAACAAGACCATTGAACGCACATTGAGTGTGGAGATCTCTGGAACCCCAGGTAGGCAAAGGAAATTATTTTAATGTCCTACAGCATCCTACAGCAATCAATAGGCAGCCTTATAATCCGCTGAATTGAAGCAAAAGCCGTTTTAATTCTTTTTGTAATGCAGTTTGATTTGCTGACATTTTATATAATGTTGCAGTTTAGTAAATACATTAGAGACCCTGCTACAGTTTTAATGACGTGTCCAGTATTTATGGGACTGCAGTCATTTGTCAAATGGGGTCAATTGATAGGGATTGTAGTATTCCTACTGGCATAATTTCCATCTATTATATATTTATTAATAAAGAGTGTTGGTGAAAGCTAAAGGCAAAAAGTAATTAAGGCCAAATGAGGTTAATGTCAGTTGAGGCTAAAACAAGGCTTCAGCAGTTCTCCTCCTCCTCCTCCTCCTCTCTCTCTTTCTCCATCTCAGTCTAAATCATGCAGGTAATTATTCCAGTAGCCCCCATGCAGAGATTAATCATTGCTGGTCAATAAAAACAAAATGGTTGCCCTTTTCTTCTCTCAGTGTGTCAAAATGAATGGGCCGTTTGATATTCATTTACCATGTACGACTGAGTAATGGTTACTCGGTGCACAGGTTTGACTTACCCAATGAGATTCAAAGTAACACTTTTGTGTTTGGTAGTTGACTGAGATGTGGTGGGTTTTTTTTGACCTGGTTTAGAAATCCGACTCCTGTCTGGTTTCAGCATAATAAAATTCAGTTTAATGGTTATATTTTGGTCTCCTGGAGTCTAGAATTCATCAGGAGTGGTAATGTTTTGTCTCTGTTTATCACAGATGGGTGTTTCTCCTAGCCTGAGGCAAACTTCAGCTCAATTTAGTACTAAATAGCGACGCACTGCATACATTCTCATACTCGTCTCCATCTCGCACAGCCCACATTTGTCATTAGATATTAAATTAAATCAGTCATCAAGGCAAGAACTTCTTTCCACTTACAGATTAGTTCTGTCCTGTTGCACATTCCCAAGGCCTACCTTAAGCCCTCCATGCTGAGATAATGTAGAGAAGTGTGGAGAATAATTGCTACATCAGCTGGATAATATTTAATAAGTTAGAAGCATGTCTTGCAGAGATATTTTAGTCAAACGAAATGTTCATTTAGCCAACAAAAAAATCAGCACGTTGACTTCCTGAAGTTCTGTAACAGTGACAGTTCCTGCCAAGGTTTTAGCCAAACACCTGCAGAGTATGTAAAGAGTAGGTGTTTTTAATACTGCTCCCTAATCCCCTTCTCTCTAATAGATTTACTGTGGGCTGTCGGTGCCTTAATTATAGCATATATGGCACCCAGAACAGTCAGCGTGTTATACCTTGCATGGCTTTTTAGATTACCGTAAGGACCAGATATGTAAGCTGTAGATAATAATCCATCCAGATGTGTGATCATCTTGTAGCTGGGTAGAAACAGTGGAAAGAAAAACACTGGCATTTCAAAGGCATCTTAAGAAATCTTATCTTGCAATTCTTCAATATTTAGGTCTCACAGATACAGAATAATATTCATACCTAGATAATTACAAATCCAGAAAGCCAGCCCATGAAATAAGAGACACAAGTAGTCAAATGAACAGAAGAATGAACAAATATCAAACACATATCAAGATCATTCCTAGACAGAAGATAGACATAGAGTAAATATGAGAGGGAGCATAGAGCAGGTTTAGTTGTTTGTGCAAGTGCATTAACAATGTCATAAAATGGCACATCTCAGGATTTCTCATATAACTGCCATCTGGTACCACATAAATCTGTTGGGACTGCCATGGGGGGATGAGGTAGCAGAGCCAAGGAGAATGATAATACATTCCCCAGCAGCCACAAAGCTCTGATTCTAGATCCAAAGGCATGGACTTCACATAGATACCATAGTGAGCCATCAACATCTAAGTTCCTTGAGAATGTAGACATGTTCTATGTGAACGTTCCAGTGTGAAAGTTTCTATTAAACACAAACCATGTATTAACACATTCCATTGCTGATGTTACTGCAGTATGTACAAAGAGGTTTCTCTGACAATAGTGATTTATAGTCTTTTGGTAGGTCATCTATAGTTTCATTACTTGGTCAGTATTTCAGTCACATTTTTTGATAGAACTGGTAGAACTATATTGCACCACATGCCTGTGTTATTAATGTAAACACTCTTTTTTTCTTCTGCACAGGTCTGACACCACCTACCACACCTCCTCATAAAGCCAGTCAAGAGAACCCTTTCAAAGTATCACTCAAAACCAAGCTGTCTTCAGCTTCTTCAGCCCTGACGTGTAAGAAGGCAAAGCTGAGCAATGGAAGCCCTAGCTCTCTTCCATTCAGTAGCTCCAGCAGGAAGGCCCACGAGAAGTCTGAGCTGTATGCCCAGTTGAGCAAGGCATCCTCTGCTCTGCCTGTGGGAAACTTAGAAGAGTGCCGTGGCAAGCGGCCCACACCCCGTGTGTTTGGTGATCATGATTATTGCCAGGCCTCAAGCACAAAACGAGACAATGGCACATCAGCTGCCACAATTACTGGGCTTGTAGAGGGCCGGCATGTAGAACCTAAAGACACAACCATGCCAGCCTTCTCTAATCTCACATCCTCTTTGTCTTCCACCAGTCCCTTATCTTCCTCTCTGGCAAGGCAGCTGCAGGGTGTTTGCCCCATGGTTCAGGAGGCTTTTCCAGACAAGGAAGCTCAGGGGCAGGACCACAGTCCTGCACCGGACACCAAAACTTCTAAAGAGTGCACCTCTGCTGGCAGGAAGCTGCTGCGAGACCAGGAGATACGGGAAGAGCTCAATAAGCACTTTGGTAATCCCCAGCAAGCCTTTTTTAGTGAGACTGAGCAGAGTGGTTTCCAGCCACTAGATGAAAGTGACTCTGGGGATGAGAACTATTACCCTTTTGAAGCCTACATGGACACAGGCCTGCCTGACTTTGAGGACCTAGAAGTGGTCCGTGAGCGTCTTTTTTGCTCATGGGAAGGGACTCCACTGGAGATGCTTTTTGAAGGCTCACCACCCTGTTCCCCATCCAGCAGCTTGCCTTCCCAGAGTTCGGTCTCGCCACCCTCATCTCTGCTCTCACCACGGCACTTCTACAACTCCCAGTCTGAGTCACGCTCTAGATCCCGCTCCAGGTCTTCCTCCCGCCACAGATACAGATCTCTCTCCAGGTCTCCTTACTCCTGTTCCCAGTCTCCAGATAACGATTCCCCCTCTTGGTAAGTACCAATTAGGATTAGAACAATCCACAATACAGTGCTCTGATTGTACAATTGTAAGCTCAGTAAAGAGAATTTAGAGAGTCTTCTCTGTGATATCTTTGGAAGAGCTTAAGCTCTCAGTATTCAGTGACATGATCAGGAGGGCTATTCCAAAGTATAATTTTCTATGAATTATCTTTGAGACCTAAGCTATTGTTTAGAATTTTACAACTGTAATGTTTCTTGCTCTTCTGGTTGCAGGACTCATCATACTGTTGATAAGAACATTTTCAAATCCAGGACTATTAGCAGTCCCCAGTCTGACTCTCATTCTGGTCTCAGTCAGAGACCCAGGTAAATATATATATTTTTTTAGCTACTTTTTTGTGAAGATTTTTTATTCCATTTGCAGCCATTTGCAGATCAGAAAGTTCCACTTTTTGACACAAAGCTCAAACTAAGCAGAAAGTAATGGCATGTGAAGTTGTGCTGACAGAAGCAGCTGCTCGATTCCTGACATGTTCCCTCAAGAGTCCCTCCTCTGAGAGCCGTAACCTTTTGCGATGTGAGAAGACATCTTATTAATGCATTTGTTTGTCTTCTTCTCTGAGGAAAAAAAAAAGAACTCAGTCCTTTGTGATCTAGCCATTTCCTGACACAGCTCGAGGGATCTAATGCTATAATATATAAGCGCATGATTGCATTTGTGAAAAAATTCGTGTTTTTCCCCAAATAGGTATGACAGCTATGAAGAATACCAGCATGAACAGCTGCAGAGGGAGGAGTACCAGCGGGATTATGAGAAGCGCGAGGTAGAAAGGGCTGAACAGAGGGAGAAACAGCGAAAGAGAGCAATAGTAAGTGAACACATATTTTACTACTACTATCATCATCCTAATAATAATAATAATAATAATAATAACAATTATTATTATTATTATTATTATAAGTAGTAGTAGTAGTAGTAGTAGCAATAGCATTGGTCTTCTTTGTCCTTCTTCTACATTCTCACATTCGTGCATACTTGAAGAAATTCTAGTTGTTTTCTTCCTGCTTTGACTACACTCTGCTCCGAGCTCACATCCTTCTACCTGCTGTTTCCCAGTAAGGGAGTTCATGCAAAGCTGGAATTCTGTATCATATAGGCTACACACATTTCCTCTTTATCCTCCAGTTATGTATTTTTAACATCTTTGTGAAGTCTCTGAATAGTGTTTGATGCTATTAATCACACCACAGGCTAAATGTTATTGACTAGGCAGTGAGGGAAAACATAATCGTGTTAAAAAAGGAATCAACACTCTGGAAAAAGGAGTCAACAAATGTAAATTTAGGGAAGTTATCTGTTTTCAAATAAAATGACCTTAAACACAATTCTTTCCGTTTTTCTGCCTGACCAGTTTGTAAAATGAGACAGGTTTCCAGGGTGATTTTGCCCTTTACTGACAAATTCACACATCAAGTAATGCACGTGTGGCTCGGTCTTACGGTTTGCCTTTTTCTCCTGCTTTAGTGGCAGAAAGACAATTATGGGTAGCGTGAACCGAGCTGTCAGGAAAGATTTGAGGGGGGGCTAGGGGATGTGAGAGATTTATACGAATCATCAGCTTCAAGGTGTCATCTTTAAAACCTTGCTGCATTTATCAGCTGTCAGCAACTAAACCACCAATTCAGCAAACACGTTTGTCTGCTGCCCTAACGTGCTGGTGTGGAGGAGGGGCTGCAAATGGTACTGGAAACAAAGCTGGTTAATTTGTAATGTCTCTGTGTAGAGAAGTGCCAAGGTCTACTATAACTTTATGGCCAGACAATACATTTACACATGAACGTTACAGCAGGTGTGTGAAAATGACGAGGAAATGGAGGTGCTCTTATAGGCAGAGCATAAATATCAGTTTAGAAATAGATAAATGGAACATAATTACACTGACGTATTAAAACTGGTAAAGAATGATGATGGTTCCATAACAGAGATTGTTGAATTTGAATTCCATGGAACCCCTGGTACATCTACAAATGTCTCTGACAGGTAAACGCCATTAATTCTAATGGGTTTGGCCTCATCCACCAGGACAATGCGCCACCACACATGTCTAGAGACACCAGATTATGCTTAGAGGAACAATTATCTGAGTTTTCCCACCTTAGTCACCAGATCGCAACGTTATCTAACAGAAATCTCAGAATACAGCAGAAACTATGGTGATCATTGCCTAAGGTATATTCCCGCAAACCTGCTGTATCACTTTTTCTGCTACTTCAGTGTATATACGTACATGTTCTTAGTTACCATTTTGGCATTAACGTAGTTTAACATTTATAAAACTGTAGAAAAGTATGATTCGGTTCATTTTGTACCATTTCACTGTAACCCAGTTACATTATGCAATGGCCTGTATCAAAGCACCGAAGGTTCACATGTTTTTGGCCTGCAGAATAGATACAATATGAGGCTAGCTATATATTTTGTTTCCTGAAGAATAAATGTGTAAAACAGCATCTGAAGGAAAGAAACCAGTCATCATTATTACCTAGCAGGAGTGAATACAATGAATTCGGACTGAAAGGCTATAATCATCTAATGATGCGTCCTATGGAACTGGAACTGGAACATTCTACATGAGCGGGCTGTTGAAAGCTCCAATTAACTCACCAATCCGATAAGAAATAGGATTTAGCAGCACTGCATACACACATAAGATGAAAGAGTAAGCAAGCCAATGTGGAGCTATCCTGCACCGTTCTTGGCTTTCCCACAGCCTCACGTGTTAATTGCATTTATGGAGTGAAGGTGAAGGGCAGAAAAAAAAGAAAAGGCAGAGTCGCTATACTTCTTTAATCCTCGTCTATGTCCTGCCTTTAATGACCAGGAGGAGAGGCGGGTTTTGTACGTCGGACGGCTGCGGGCTGACAGCACACGCTCCGAACTCAAGCGACGCTTTGAAGTTTTCGGCGAGATCGAGGAGTGTGCCATCAACTTCAGACATAATGGGTAAGTGTTTCAGCAAGTGTGCCTGTGTGTATATAAATACTTACACACTAGAGTCAAGCATCGTTATCAGTATCATATTATATTATGGTGTACCTTATAAGACCCTTTAATTAAAAACTCTGAAAGCTGCTCATGTGTTATTAATATGCTGAACCACATCCTTTATAATACTATATCATATAAAGTCCTCAGGTATCATGATATGTGCTATTTTTGTCATATCACCCACTTCTTGTGCACACTGTTTGTTGGGTGACACAAGAGGTCAATTGAGTCTATTTTAGTCTAAAAACAATATTTTAATTATATATTTGTTCCCACTGGCAGTTGAATAAGAGGACAAGCATAAATCCCAGTGCAGAATTTAAAAATGAGCTATATTAGGCTAAAATAGACTGGCTTGAATAGAAATAGGACAATACTCCTTGGACATCAAAAACATGTCTCAATTGTATTGATCAAATTTTTGCATTTATATAGTGTGTTGTAGTGCCTCCTAGCCAATGTCTTTCGTTGTACTTCATGCTTCATTTTCTGTCTCCGGTCCAGGGACAATTTTGGCTTTATCACCTACCGCTACACTTGTGATGCCTTCGCTGCCCTTGAGAACGGACACACCTTGCGCAGGCCGAACGAGCCTCAGTTCGAGCTCTGCTTTGGTGGACAAAAGCAGTTCTGCAAATCCAATTACACAGACTTGGGTAAGTATGCCTGCTTGGCTTCAGCCATCCGTTAGTACCCGATCACACAGTGGCTGTGTTCAAAGCTGGGAAACAAATAACTTGAGTGATGTCCTGACATCAGAGGATTTTTTTTGCTATATCTACTGTAATGGATACATCAAGCTCAGCAGGCACGCTCGTTTTGGAACCAGGGACTGATCCGTTGCTTGTCACTAGTAGTGTCTTGAAGACTTTAAAAGGTGCACAGTTTCCAATAGTATAGTATTGATGGAGTGCAATAAAGTACTGAGCATAGTAAAAAAAAGTCAGCATAGTAGCGGTGCATAGTAGCGGTGGCTTTACATCTCCTTGTGGAATTGTGATGCCGTGCATCGAGCATGTATATTTCATGCTTTGGCTCCCTGTGTGGTCGAGGAATGAAGGGGTGTAAAAACGGAGGGAAAGTTGAGGCAGGCAAGGTCAGGTCCGATCAGCTCACCTCCCTAGCGAATGTCTGTCTTGTGCCAGCTGCTGGGATGTGCAACCAAGGCAATATCAGGACGACACAAGTTCCATGTAGGGTGGGGTAAAGAGTGAGAGAGTCAATGAGTGAAAGATGGAGAGAGAGAATGTGACTTGGGAAGTCTGATTCCATTAGTTTTATTTACATCTCTGTACATTTTGTTCATTTTCTGTTTGTTTTTTGCGCTTTCATTCTACTTTTATTATAGCATTTCTTGTCTAGCTTTTGCCCCACATCCTTTCCTGTTTCTTTTTGGTAATGCTTTTGGAATCAGATACAATATTAAAAGCAAAGGCGCTAGATTTAAGAGCATGTGGTGACATACAATGTCTTCTGTCTGTGACACTCAGTCATCTCTGGACATCTCATCCATCTGTCCTGAACATGAAGTGCGTTATTTAGACATAATTTTTTGCTCTCATCTGATATGAAGTAATGCTGAGTGTAAAGTCATATTTCTCACCGTAATAAAAGAATGCATTTTTTTTTTAAAGTTGGATATGATACCCTGAGGAATCTTAAGGACAATGCAGAATTCTGATCATTAAAGACTAATGGAAGATCATTCACTCCTGTTAAAGTGCCTTGAATAGTGGGGGAGGGTCAGCTCCGGTGGTGGCTTTAATAGTTAGTCGATTTTCCGCTTCACATTTATTTTCCACAAAATGTGAGTTCAGAGACTCGCAATGCTAGAGGACGCATTTGGGAGGCATTTGTCTCGGTGTCACTGATGGCCACGCAGGTCAATGGAAGAGAACAAGTGCACTTACCTTCAAATAATGGGGACATTAAAGTGTATTTCAGAGGCTGAGAGTAAGGCCAAAGGTATTTAGACTGTGGTTGTAATGCATCCTGCAGAAGTGAGCTGGGTGGCATTTTGTTGCCTTGTGTTTAGGTGACTGTATTTATGCTGGAGCACACAGATACAAGACCTCCATTTTGTCGCAGCGGTTTTTACTTACAATAGCAGCCATAGAGAAAAGGGGTGGGCTAACATGAATAATAGAAGACCTAAGCAATACCTCTTTCCACCTGTTTTTTAAGAAACCGTCCATTAATTCTAAGTAGCGCACAGGGACATTTGTCATTTTTCAAGGTGCATGACATGACACAATCCTCCGTTTAGCCATAGTATTAGATCACACACCGGCGTTCCCTGCTTCGCCATGGTCATTCCCATTTCTCTTACACTACAACTACTGGGGCTGGTGTCTGTTTACAGAGTGTATTTGTGAAGCTGGCTGCCATATTTATGGTCACAGCTACAAATCATAATATATGCTTTTTATTTTTCCCCCATTGGCTTTTATATTCTGATTTTAAATTGTAGCTTTTTTTGTACATTTAATTACTTTTACATGGTGGTTAAATATGCGATAAGGGTTTTTTTTTTTAAGATCACATCGATATTTTACCAAAGGAAACAAAGCCAAGCAAAAGTCATGAGCTTTCATTATGTGGCATTCAGTCTGAATAAAACCGTAAAATTGGTATAAAATTGGCTTAACAAGGCTGTGAGGATGGTTTTCTTGTTCAGTGTCTGATCCTGTCAATATCTCCTGCTTCTTTCAGACTCTCACTCTGAAGACTTTGATCCGACTTCGACTAAAAGCAAATATGACTCAATGGATTTCGATAGCTTGTTGCACGAGGCCCAGTGTAGCCTGAGAAGGTAACGAGCTCCATCACATCTGCTGGCTACAAAGCCAGGGATTTGTGATACCTCACTGCTCCTCTGAATATGAGACTACTAAGTTTTACACTCAACATAGAGGGAATATGTGTGTGTGAGTGTGAGTGTATGTGTGTGTGTGTGTATATACAGAAAGAACATATATGTATATCTAAAAGCAAAGTTTACATGAACATAGCTGCTGCAAAGACTGTACCTTTGGGGATTAGCCAATAAACCTTTAGAGGAGTGCACAGATACGTGCCTGTGCTGTGCTGCTGTATGAGACAGTGATCTCCATGGGATTGTTTTCTTCATGCACTGCTCCAATCTCAGCGCTCTCAGAGGTGAAAAATGTGCAGCCTGTTCAGTCGGTTTCTATTTGATTTATACTATTTCTGCCTTTTTTTTATTTAACCTGGTATTTGGACGTGGTGTTACACTGTTGTTAAGTGAGTATGGGATTAGTATCTTCTTCAAGATAATATTGTCTACATTTATTGGGGGGGGGAGGAGGGGGTGATATAAACAGATATTTACAGATATTAAATGGAATATTTTTATTTTGTGTACATATCAAGGCAAAGTTCTTTATTTGTTACAGCTATGCACTGTAAAATGCAGCCTTTATAAGACGGAGTTTTTTCCTAATCGAGAATGTCAACCTGTAGTCATTACAGTGACACATACCCGGCACAGCGGATATGTGGAGTGATATGATTGTAAAAAAAAAAAAAAAAAAAGTCTGTGGAGATTGGGTGCTCTTCAGGGGGAGCATGTGAACAGATTTTTAAAGACTTTTGTTTTAAAATGTCATTAATCATGTATAGTTTCATCTTTAAGCTTCCTCAGTGTTTTCTTTACACAACCTATGTATGATACATTTGAATATTTTTATGTCCATAATTGTACAACCATACGTTTTTATTTCTCTCTGAAGGAAACACTAACTTTGTAACTGATTACTTTGTGCACACTAATAATGTTTATTATTGCTTTTTTTTTAAAAAAAAAATCACTATTACTAATATATGATTACTTCTCTTTAAACATAAATTTGTGTACTCATGTTAATGAGGAAGAAATTTATTTATTTCAGTATTTTAATCAAAATATTTATGGTTGACATCTGCTATGATGCGCCTTACAAATTTTGGTATTTATATTGTTATTTGACTAATTTAACATTCATCTATCAGAAGATGCACAAATTCTACACAATGATCAGTTTCTTAGCCTTTTTTACCAAAAGGTCCATGCTTTTTCCTTCTCTACCATCTGCAGCCATTTTGGATTTTTTAAAGAACATTTTCCTTTTCTAAAGCACATAAAGCAATAAAACTAATTTGCAGGTATTTCATCACACCACAATAAATCTGTGTCGTTGCTCCTCATACACTTGGTTATGTGAATGCCAAAATAAAGTTTACAGTTTTCTTTCCAGAATTTTTTAAAATATTACTTGATGTAAAAAAAAAATATATATATAACATTAATCTTCACATTATTCACAGTAATAATTATATAAAAGAGATGAATAGTAATAATAAAAGTCAAAATGTGTATAAAAAAAGCAATAAATTATTTTTCACAGTTGTCTTTTAGCTGATATTGTATAGTTTTGACCTGACCTGGTACCCAGACTCTGTCCATTCCATTATCATGGTACACCTGAGAATCATACGCACTGTACAGGGGAAACTAAAAGATGTGAAGGAATTTAAAAAATATCTACAGAGACGGGTAACTCACAAGTACAAGCACCACGTGTCTGCTTCTGGCTGAATGTCTGTTGGAGATTACAGCTTCTCTTTGAACACTACACCGAATGAGAAAACGTCTCTTTTTTTATAACCAGTCTTTTTAAGAGCCCAGAATATCATCAGAGAGCTGATTAAAACCGTGGGCCTGTCTGCATATCGCACTACCTTCCCGTTGACACTTAAGGTTATGACTTGCGGTCTCCAGTTCAATTAATATCTAGTTTCTTTAGAAAAGAGCCTGGTGTCTTTGTGTTAATATCAGCAGATCATGTTACATGTTCACTTTTGTGAAATATGACTACGTAGATGAGTGTACAAAAAGAGGCACTATCACAAAGGGATTAAATAAAATGTTTTAAAAAAAAGGAAAAAAGAGAAAACGCTTCCTTGTCCTGTCTAGTATGTTCTTTCTGTACAGAGCTTGGGTAGTGGTGTCATGTCTCATTTGATATGTGGCTTTAATCATTGTGATATCTGAAAAAGAAAAAAAGCTTTGTAAATCGCTCAAGTAGCAATATATTGCAAAATCCCCAGTGGGTTTTTTTTTGACTGTGTGGCTTTTTACCAATGTGAACTACTGAGGGATTTCCCACTGCTGTACAAATCTGTTTCTTGATGATCCTGTTGATTTTGGAAGGACAAGATGTGTTTGTGTGTGTGTGTATACGAATGCAAGTGTATGTGTGTGGTTCTATGGATTATATACACGGGATGGGTTGGGGTGGGATGGGGTGGGGTGGTGTTGGGGCAGGGGTAGAGGAGAAGGGTGTTGGTTGTTACCTTTCTTTTTTGTCCCCTGTCCATGTTGCCTTCTGCTGAGTCCTTACCAATGCCTTTGTGGTTTTACCTATTGTACAATTTTCTTGTGAACTTTATTTTTTATGTGCAATTCTCATCAGTCTCACCATGCCAATAAAGGGAAATGTGTTTCAAAGAAATGCACTGGATACCCCAAACTTGTTCCACTCGTTTTTTTTCCTCCTTCTTCCTTTTGTCTGCTTGCTTGTGGAAAAAACAAAAACATATACAATGAGGCATGTTCAGTGTCAGTAATAAAGCTGGGTTCTTTTCTTTGTCCAGCAATAGCTTTATGAGAGTGTGGTTTTTATCTATCTATCTATCTATCTATCTATCTATCTATCTATCTATCTATCTATCTATCTATCTATCTATCCATCC
>JAOVVF010000042.1:12423967-12434969 GCA_028565595.1 Duopalatinus emarginatus | reverse complement strand
GTGGAGCAGGAGATATACTTGCTACTCTGTAGTAATCATTCAGGCGAGATTTGAGGGGCAGTCCAAAACACTGCAAAATCTGAAAAGAGATCACATTTGATTATAGGGTGAAGTATGTCATTGTCAACTAGGTTCTGTAGAAAGTCTGTCATTGTTGTGCAGTGGGTAGTGTCGTTACCTCACAGCAGGAAGGACCGGGGTTTCTCTGTGGCATTTGCATGTTCTCCACGTGTCTGTGTGGGTTTCCTCTTTCAAAAACATGCAGGTGATGCACAGTAGAGATACTGAATTGCCCCTGGGTGTGTGTATGTGAATGTGTCTGTCCGTACGTCTGCTCTGTGAACCTCCTGTGTCTAGCGATGAGCTTTTCCTTCCTTCCACCCAGTAAGTGGTGGGACAGACTCCATCACTTTCAGACGTACCAGCAGGAGGATAAGCAGCTCAGATAACGAGTGAGTGAGAATACTGATTTTTCTAAGCGTCAACTGATGGGCTTTCAGATATATCATTGGCATGCGTTACTGCAAATTTATATACAGATTATGCTGATAAGTAGCTTATTTGATGATTTCAGTTGCACAGGTGAATTTAATGAAAATTTAATGAAAGTCTGGTCATTTTGTATTAATGACATAAAAGAAAGCAATCTAGAACAAATCCATTAATTAAGATGAATTAGACAATGTGGACAGATGATATGGCACACTGAATAGAGGAAGAGCTAGTCTGTACCTGTGTTAGCAGACCTGCTGTAACGGCTGATCTACATTGCTGGTTTAGTTGATTTAGCATCACCATTTAGTTGTCAAGTTGCCGCTTTTAGGGGTGAGTGAAATTAGTGCATTGAGTTTATTTGGCCGCTGCTTAACGTGCTTTCCACTTTACATGTGATTAGTATTGATCTACATACACACGTGAGTACACAGAAAATGAACATTTTGTATTCAGTGTTATTGGTATATTACTTTAAATTGTTCTTGTAGTACTACGCCAGATCAGGACTTATGGAAATGCATATACAGTATGGTGTTCAGCTTTAATGTTAAAACCACCTGCGTAATATTGTGTTGGCCCCCCGTGTGCCATCAAAACAGCTCTGACCCGTCAAGGCATGGACTTCACCCAGTCATTTCATATTAATGGTGTGAGAGTTATTAATCCAGAACAAATGTAAAGGTGTGTTATATTATCACAACATCACCTTAAAACTTGTCCTAAGGCTTGTTTGTCCAGCACATCCTACAGATCAGACTGTGACCTGGGGAGGCCAAGTCAACACCTTGAATCCTTTCTCATGTTCCTCAAAACAATCCTTACCCATTTTAGCATTGTGGCAGAGTGCATTATCTTCTTAAAAGACAAAGAATGGGAACTGCCAATAGTGAATGCTGTTGCCATGAAGGGGTGTACTTTGTTTGCTGCAATATTTAGTTAGGTGGATACATGACAAAGTAACATGACATGAATGTCAGGATGAAAGGTTATAAATCAGAACATTGCCCAGAACATCACACTGTCTCTGCTGGCTTGCCTTCTTCCCACAGTACATCCTAGTGCCTTTTCTACCCCAGGAAGGTGACACACATGTATCACCCATCCACATGATGTAAAAGAAAATGTGATTCATTAGTCGAGGCCACCTTCTTTCTTTGCTCCATGGTCCAGTTCTGATGCTCATATCCCCATTGTAGGTTCTTTTGGTGGTGGACTGCAGATAAAATATGCAAAAAGCTGTGATGTGCTGTGTGTTCTGAAGCCTTTCTATTACATCCAGCATTAACTTTACTGGTGCAGCAGTAGCTGTTCTGTAGGTTTAGACCAATGGGCTTTACACCCTACCTACATCAAGAAGCCTTGGGCACCCATCATCCTCTCACTGGTTGTCCTTTCTTGGACCATTTTTGGTAGGTGCTAACCACTGCATACCGGGAATACCCAATAAGACCTGCTGTTCCAGAAGTGTATTGACTCTGTCATCTAGTATATGTCGAAGTCGTTCAAAACAAGATAATCAAAGTGGTTCAATTTCAATTACAGGCTTTTTTTTTGCTAATTCAATAAGAGATGGATTGGCTGAGGAAGCCTAGTTTACATCATATGTTAGCATAGTTTACAGTTTACATATGACTAGCATGATTCTGGGAGCAACTGCTGCAACAGTGATTTTCAAGTACCCCTGCTGTCTCCAAACCCTTACATATGAAATTGCCTTGTCTGAGCCAACCTGGCTCCTAGGTTCCCATAGTGATGGTTCTTGGCTCTGTGGGGGGGAGAGCAGCTAGTGTTGGAAGCCCTAGTCTTAGCCTACGAGCCCCTCCTGTGCCTAGTGATGAGCTAAATTATTTTTAATGGATCTTCATAAAACCATCTGTAACTGTGCACCTGCACACTAAAGGGTCTATTGACAGAATGATTAGGGCTGCAGGACCTGCAGCTTGTTCCAAAATGTGTAATCATTTTGTTTTCATATTTACCACAAGCTTAGTTTTAGTCACCATGTGGATGTTTTTCCCTACTAATATACTACGTGCATATTTCAAAAGATAAGAGATGCCACAATTTTGTGACTTTCTTTGATTAAAGCTAGTAAGTTCATTTATTCTCATCATGCAAACGTATCATGCTGGTCTCTTTCGTCTCCTAAAAAGTCCTTTGAGACAATCATCTTAAATGGGCCATTTGACCTGGCTGGAGGTTCTGTATCCACGATGAATAAAGGTTAATTGTATAAGTCAATCTTGTCCACTTTCCGAAGTAATGAAGCATCTAAGGCATTCAGGCATTATTATAACATGCACGCTGCCTCTACATACAGCCTGCACTCGGCAGCCAGGTCTGTTAATCTCCGTTTAGCATTCTGCACGCATACCTCATGTTATTAGTCTGAGGTGGATTATCACAATGGAGCGCACTGTGTAGGACAGGAGGAGAATACCGAGTGATTTTTGTAGGTGTGTGTGTGTGCTAACAAGCACTTCATGATAGTCATATGACTCTACATTTAGCTATTTCACTCCATGTTTTTAATTAACAGATTTGCTATCATTATTATTTAAACAGCTATAATCCATAATTAATTAATTAATTATCAGTCAATTGGTTTATGTCTGACCTCCTTTGCACCACTTATTGAATAGTCCAACATGTGCTATTTTAACGGCCTTTTTATTTATGTTGACTTATTTATTTATTTTCCCCCAGGGACAACCCCTAGGTGCCCTTTAAGACTGTGATTTATATAAGAAAGCCATTGTCCTTGCATGCTTGGCAGATAGTTTAACAAAATTGAATGAGATCAAATTTAGTGCAACCTCCATTGGGGCTGGCCACATTATTTTGAAGTGCTTCATTACAGTGGCAGTGGGGGCTGGATATCTTCATTCGGGATGCAGCATGCCCTCATTCATCAAGCTAGATAAAAAAAACAGGGAAAACGCCACAACAAACAAGAGCCACAGCAGTGAGCATGGACGCAACTCCTCACCCGAGTCTTCATTACATTAGCCAGACTAACAAGGGGGCTAAACCAGATAGCATGTCTGGGCGCAAGAGGCCATGTGTAATGGTAGATAGATTATATACAGAAAAAGATGAGATGTGAATAAAAGTACACACTGTTTCACATTACACTGTCTATGGAATTGTATGATTTATGCCATGCTTTTAAACTACAACTGCCCTACTAATATTCCGTTCCCTGTTTGCCACTTAAATATTTGGACCATATGGACGTCAAAGCAAACAATGAAGTCCTGAAGAAAAATATACAGCGTAAAATAAGCCTTAAGCAGATGCCGGGATTGACGAGACTCTTGTTAATTACAATGTGATTGGTGTTTTGTTGCTAAGAGGAAAAAAAGTTACAATCCACATGTGAACTCTGAACAATAACATTTCACAGATTTGCTTAATTTGCACTCTGCTTCAATTAAACTAAGCTCAGTCGAGCTCTGTTGCATTGAGACTCAAACTGCAGAAGAGCTGGATGAAGCATTTGGTCTGACCACATGTGTCCCTCAAAAAGGCGCCATTTTGTTCCTGAGCCAGATGTGCCTGTGATGCCAGCTCAGGGACTCATTGCACATCTCTCACTTTATTTTAATTCATAATCTTCAGTCATCTCTCTCTCTCTCTTTTATCACATTTTGTCTTTCCTTTATTCTCTGCTTCCTCTCGTTATAGGCATTCTGGCTTGCACTAAACCCTCTTCACTCTTGTTCTTTGTTTTCATCCTTTCCAATTAGACCTCTCTACATTGCTCTTATCTTTCCTATCCGATACTGCAGGCAGATGTCTTAATACCCCAGAGAGAGTGTGTCTGTAAAATAAAAACCTTAATGAATCACCACAACTGTTTAGGTGTTCAGAGCCAAGTGACACATCTGCATGTCTCTCAGTGTCCCAAACTCAGATTTCATCCCAATGGGCTATATTCAGTTAGTTCAAAATTTACATCAAAGTATACACAGGGAAATATATTCTTATACTCACAGTCAGGTTTCACAGCTGCTTAAGTAAATCTTTCTTAAATAGTCGTGTCTTAAACTGGGCTTACCTTCAAATAAAAGCACCTTTAAGCCCAAAATCAATTGGGAAATAGAAAATGTGGAATAAAGCAAAGCATTGGTTTTTTTTTGGTTTTTTTTGAAAACATTAAAGCACTGGTACTATGAGGGAGTGTGTTTTTGGAAATAACAGGATAACTCACCTTGTGTCTGCTTCATCACAGCAGTGCTGTTATTTCATCGTAACATACAACCTCAAGTGCTCTATTGCTTTTTATACAACAGTTTGGAAAATAAATAAAGTAAGAAAAAACAAAATCAAATTGAGCCATGAATTTAGCGTTAAATATTTTTTCAATGTTTTTAATGCATTTGCTTCAACCATACAGTTACTCAACAGCTTGCTGTTATGTAACAGTAATGAACTCCACTCACTCACTGTACAGCCTACAGCTCATTCTTTAGGTCTTTACATAGACCAGCATATACCTGCTAGTTAGGAAGCTGGGGTCAAAGGTCACAGGGTCAGCCAGGATACAGAGAGCATGAAGCAGAGAAGGTTAAGGGTCTTAACTTGGCAGTGCTGTGGCTTGAACCTTCAACCTTCCGATCAGTAACCCAGAGCCTTAACTGTTGAGCCACCATTGCCACCTACAGCTTGAATTTAGTTCAATAACCCAATCAAAAATGTATTAAAAAAATCACACCTATGTTTCTAACTGAAGATCCATTACATGTAAAATGCATGTGACCCAAGAACATTAGGGGTATTTAAAGTTTCCAGACACCCAAACATCACTCTCTCAGTTTTGTTGTCAATAATTTTAAGTAAATACATTTGGGTTTCATCAGCAAAGCAGTTAAAGGAGAAGCCATACCTCCTAAACACTGAACATAGAAGTAATATGCATATCAGGAAAAAGATTGGGATTGGATTGGGGATTGGTGTCTGTGTATGTAGCTGTGTTTGATATTTAAATACCGGTGTGCACAATTTAGATATTAAATCCTTACTCTATAAGCTTAAAGCTTAACCCTGAATACAGCCCAAAGAAAACAACAGCATTCACCTAGAAGAACGTCTTTAGAGACACAAAGACGTAATCCTTCATAGTGCCTCATATGCCTGATCCTTTATTACACTGAACAGAGACTATATTGTACTGCACAACTTTGGTAAGAAAAATACATTTTTGTACTGACATCTAAAAGGGTCAAGAGCAACGACCGTTAGACATGTTAGTAATTATATTACATATGTTTTATGTGTTCTCAAACAGCAAAGGAAAGAAAACTGTTACAGTGTATTGACTCAGTGATTGATGCTGTCTATGTTGTCTCTAAGGATTTTAGTGCTGCTGTTGGTGTTTATTTCATTACAAGAAGTGAAGTTCTGGGTGTAACTTAAGAAACAGGTGATGACTTTAATTAGTCATTAGTGAGGACGCTCATGTCTCAAATGACAAGTACATGCTTTACAAGGTCATAATTTGATTAAAGCACCTGCCAGTGTATGGCAGTGTACAGACGCAGCTTATGGTGTTATCTTGGCTTGGTCACATGTCTTTGTCAACATGTATTACTTTATAGGTGATCAACTTGCACAGCAACATGCCACATGAGAATCTGACACCACATTTCTGTCCAATAATACTACAGAGCTGTGAAAGGCTGCTTGGTATCTATGTTTATGCATATATGCATGGTTTTTAAATGAAAAGAGCATATGCTTACACGGATATACTGGCCTTCAAGCCCCAATGCTATCAGTGTCATTAACTGCTTTAGATCTGCTGACATACTGAAGCATCTACCAACATGGTGGACCACCTTTTTTGACACGGGGGCTGCAGAGAAATGAGATGGCAGAGAAGGGAGTGTGCTTTGCTAAAAGAGAGAGGCGTGATGTATGACTCGCAGCCAGTCGACAAACAGCTACAGCCAGGTTCTATTCTCTCCTGACCTCTCCTTCACTTCTGTCCTGCCAGCCTTACAACACCCAACTTGTGACTGTCAGATCACATGGCTGTGATTGATGCTTTGGGATAAAGGGAAAAACGGCCAGTTAAACCACAGGTGTCAGAATCGTTGGCCTACAGGCCACAAGAACCAGCAAAAAATTATAATGAAAAGTCTATTGCTTATTTTCACATTAAAGCAGTATTATGCTGTGTTTGACTCGAGGTCACAATTGTCCAGGCAGATTCTGTCCAAAGAGGCCCAGAATATTCTGTTGTAACTCCTGTTAGGATGAAGCAATCTGAACAAAACAGCATGTGATTTGTTCCTTAGTATACGGAGCTTCTAACAAGCTAAAACTGTTGATCAAAAAGTCACAAAAAGTGTTAGGGTGCAGTCAGTTCACATCATAGGCCCCATTTTCTTTGACACCACCGTGAACGCTGACATGATGTACCTGGACATTTTTGAACAGGGTAATTTCAAAGGGGCTTTGGCCACCACGGTCACTGGATCTGACACTGACTTCTTCCTTTAGGCTATGCTCAAAGAAAAAGTCTATCAGAACAAGTCTTCCACTGTGAAACATCCAACATGAAATTTCTGCTATTCCCTCCTACATTCAGGAACAAGAAGCATCGTGTTGAAATGTGTCTGGCAGAAAACGAAAATCACTTCCAGGTATCGCATGTAATGCAATCAATTACACATAGGTCAATGTATGTAGAGTATTTTATTTATGTTTTTTGTTCAGTTGCTTCATCCAAATGTGACTTACAACAAAATATTCACAATTAGCTGGTTAGCTTGTTGCTAGCAAAAGACAAACATGGAAGCATCCATGTTCATTTATATTTTGTGTACTGGATTTGCTGAAGACAGTGGAAGTGGAAAGCTTGAATCAGGATACCCAGATGGATCACTGGTCCATTGTGAGGCACCATGCACATATACATTCACACTTGGGGACAATTCATCTTCACCATTCCACTAAGTGGCATGTTTTGAATGGTTGGAGGAAACCTGAGAACATGAGAAACCCCACACAGACAGTAACCAAAGCTCAGGATTGAATCGGGGACCCTGAAGCTGTAAGGTGCCAACGCTACTCGCTGTGCCATGGTGCCACCCACTAGTTTGTCTGCCTATAGAAACAAAAAGTTAATTGTGAGAAAGAGAGTTTGAAAGCCTGTAGGAGACTAAAGTGCATGATTTTAGTGAAGATAAATTGGCGTGATTTCCATGTCAGTTATAAAATAATAGAATGTACATTACCATTAATAAAAATTAAAGAGGTCATCGTCGACTTCAGGAGGAGCCACACACCACTCTTCATCAAGGACACAACAGTTTGGGCAGGAGCCTGCAGTGCCTCTGACTGGAAGTTCCTGCAGAGGGTGGTAAAGACAGTGGAGAGAATTATTGGGACTTTACTTCCTTCATACAGGACATTGCGACAAGTTGCTGTCTGACCACAGCTCAGTACATGAACAGAGACCCCTCCCACCCGTAGTTCCGTAATCTTCGATGCAGAACAGCCAGGTTCAAAAACAGCTTCTTTCCACATGCCATAAGGCTGCTGAACTCTAAATGAGTTCAGCAGTGCAACATACTCCAGGGCAATATACTATACATATTTATATACATATATTTATATTGTACTACCCTTTACACTACATTGTATATAAAACACTGTATTAATACTGCTGTTTATCTCACACCTACCTCAAGCCAAAGCAACAAAATTCTGTTCTTATGTGCACTGTACGGTGTAAATTTAAATGACAATAAAGTCTGTCTTAGTCTAAGTCATTATGACACAAATCTAAGTATGGTAACCTGATTCAGCACCAGACTCAGCTTAATGTAGGAGAATTAAAAATGGTCTTTACACACAGCAGGGTGTGTTTATAGCAGCACAAAAATAGACAGCAGCAGTGTGAGCAAGTTTTTTTTTACATATAGAGAGATAGGGATATAAAGTGGTATATTTCTAAAGTGGTTTATGGGATCTCATTTTAATCATTCATTCATCTTTAGCAAGCACTTATTGAAGTAAGCAGTGGATGCACACCAAGAGCAATTAAGTGTAGCCAATACACCTCCCAGCATGGTTTTAGGGAGTCTGAGAAGACATAAACAGTAACCTGAGCCCAGGATTGAACCCTGGAGCTATGAGATGGCAGCACTACCCCCTGCACCACTGGGACCCGGGAGCTCTGAGACAGCAACACTGCCTGCTGTTCCACCATGTGGCCCATCTTACTGTAATGTTTTATATTTTCAATATGTAGTATGTTGACATACTCATCTCATCCTAAAACGTTTATAACGTTATAAATATAGACAATATAGTGTCTAGGCTCTTATATATATGAGTCTATTGATCAAATGAAAGTGTCATATGCAGTCACAAACAGGTTTCCCCATACAAGCAGATTCTTACTTTGCTTATATTTTGACATGTTGACATTTCAAATAGATGCACTGATTATAAGTTAAAAAAAAAAATTTATCGGACCCTTTATGGCTCTATATGGGCATACAAAATATCAATCTAGAGATTGAAAACCTCGGTTCAAACAGTTTCCGGAGAAAAAGTCTTTGAAAGATGTTTTGGAATATAAAGACAACCACCAGAATAGTTTGTGCATGTATAATGTAGCATTATCAAAAAGCAAATCTCTTTGGTAAACCTTTCAGAACATGCACTACATGACTGTTCAGCATACACTACACAAAGTACACCAAACACACTTTATGTTCATAGATTTCTGAGTACCACTGAGTGAATCTTATTATTCCTTACAATGTAAATCTTGAGTCTCTAGATTTTTAGACTCCAGTCACTTAGGCATTCAATCTTTTGATTTGTACTGATCATGTTCACAAACACACAGAGACAATACAGAGCACTGGAGCCAGAGTCGGCCGTATTTCTTTACCTCTCCAGGATCTGTGGATCAAAAAAAAGGAGAAAAGACGTCTATCCCTCCCCTTGTGTGACATGCAAATTTCAGCTCCTCAAATTTGCAAATTGCCCCTCTCTTGTGATTGTGGGTAATTTAAGGAAACGTGCCAATCGATCTAAGAGGAGCCATTTTTAGGAGTTTGGAGTCCCACTGAAGAACAGGGGTCTCTCTCTTTCTTTCCCTCTTTCCCTCCCTCCTGCTCCTCCTCCTTCTCCTCAGGCAGCTCCTCGTTTATATTCATGCTTCTCCACAGGACGTAACGGCTCCTTGAGGATGTCACTCTGTGCCACTTTAACAGATGAACATATCTAGAATGAGCTATGGTGCTGAGGCACTCAAACAGATGTGGAGTTGGCATTTTAATTTACACACATACACACACGTACACACACACACCTTGCAGCTTGACTATGACTCTGAACACATAAGGAGACTATGCAGATACATCATCTGAGGACATTCAGTGACACGTGCACAGCACAAGTCCATAACTGTTGCCCACAAACAGATTCATGTACAAGTCAAATCACAATATTTCTAGTACTAGTATCACTGGTATCACTTCAATTCAATAGACTAGAATTACAGGTTTACAGAAATCTCAATGTAGTTTTACTAATGAGCAAGTCAGTGGAAACATTGCCAAAGAAAAACTTCCTGAGGCAACATGAGATGAAATCTTGGGAAGAATAAGACTCAAAGCCTCTTCTGGGAGAAGATATTATACATTATTGTTGTATACCTGTGTCTGTGTGTCGAACAGTAAATAAGAGTAAATAAAGAGTCCTATTGTATATAAGAGTCCTAGATCAGCTCAGGACTTTGCCTTTATGATTACAGCAGTAGTTCTTGTGTACTTACTTAACTAGCTGAGATTATCCACTGATGCACTGACATTGGGTATAAACTGTTTTTGAGGAATGCAATACTCTTAAGAAACCATCCAAATGAAAAAGTATTTATCATTAAAAAATAAATAAATAAATTGATGTCTATAGTTTGTCCATGAGCATCTTTGTGTGGATCAACCATGTTAAGCTGTGCTGTAGCATGCTATGGCTGCTTTACAGTGTAGTTTCCTGCACTAATTAAAATCTCATATTCAGGCTTTTGGAATATGTTAATATGTGACATCGGTCAGGGCCACTCAGACAAGATGGCTATAGAGTTCAGCAATTAACACAACAACCTCATAGCCTCTGAATGCAAATAATTATGGGTCAAATCAGCACACCTTCAGTATAAGTTATTTCTCATGTGCAAGTGCTAAAAATGATCATTAATGAAGCATAATTAAATATAGATAGATATAGGCTTTATCCTTAGCTAGTGATTATCCTGAGTGTTTTTCATAGCTTGGATGCATGCCAAACTCTCTATTTGGATATAAACTGCTTTTACCAAAAATGTACAGTTAAAGGACAATGGTTTTCATGTAATGTTAGCAAAAGTGATACTCATTCTAGTTATGCTGTCTTAGCTCTTAGCTAGTCTGCCGGAGTTTCTGCTTGCTCTCTGCACTCCTTATATTTAAAGTGACCATTATATAAAGACCATACTTAACTC
>JAOVVF010000042.1:12408091-12423720 GCA_028565595.1 Duopalatinus emarginatus | reverse complement strand
AGTTTTTCCTTGCCACTGTCGCCACTGGCTTGCTCATTAGGGATAAAATTTCTAAATAATTCTATAAATGTATAACCGTTTTTATTATTTTCTGTAAAGCTGCTTTGGGACAATGTCCATTGGTAATATCTTTATAAATAAAATTGAATTGAATTGAATTGAATTGATTCATCCTTAAATTAGCAATCCTAAGAATGCTACAGAGCTCAATAGGAGAACTCTTAATAGCTAGCTAGCAACTAGGTTAGCTAAGAACTTGGCTTGCTGATAGCGTAAACATGCTGACACTAAATAATGTGGTGTTAGCAGAACATAAACATTAATGCTATGAAAGCTGTCTAGCTCCAAATGGTATATAAACCACAGACTCTTTTAATTGATTTACATAGCTACTATGTATCTTGGTGGTTACTTAATGTTAGCTAAGAATATTTTGGTTATCTAGCTAACTGATTAATATTTTAATGTAGGAAAGACAAATGTAACAACAGTGATATGGTAGACATCATGTTCATACTTGGGGACACCCTGAATCTGTATCTGAAAGGTGATGCTCAAAGAAAAATATGACATAAGTTGTAATTTTGACTTTGTGCTTGTTTTCAAGTGTGTTCACCTTGTAATTATAATAGTACTGAGATGACTTGAAGGCAGCAATAGCTTGTGTGTTAATCAATCTGTTTCTTTCCCTTTTAAACAGAGCATGATGGCCACAAATTAAAGGAGAAAAACACCAGATATATCTCAGATAAACAAAAGTCCCAATAGTAAGGAATAGAGGGAAATGTACAAAACTACTCTTATTATAAAAGGTCAGCCTGAGCTGTGTTGAAAAAATGCAATAGGGAAAAAAATGAAAAAGAAAACAATTTCTATCCATTTGACCAACCAAAGAAGTATCAACTATTTTTCTTCACCCCTGAACACAATCATTTCAGAATTGATTTTCATGGCTGAAGGAGAAATAATGGGAACTCTTCTAATGTAGAAAATGTATGTGTTCCTTTTGGTTAACCAGGATAGACCATATTTCAGGCTTGTCAGAGAGGGTAGTTGAGAAATCTCTCATCCCAGCCTCAGCTTCGTCCCCATGAGTGTGTGGCAACTCATCACCTGCCCAAATCAATCTTATAAATTTTGCTGTTCAACCAGCAAAAGAGCTACAGATCTTACAGAACTGTATATACTGTATATATATATATACACTTTTGTGAAAATGTGAATGAAGTATACTGTAAACATGCTGACTTGACTTCACTTGCCTGACACTGGATAATTAATGTGTTAATTACCCTAATACTGTAGCACTAATCATATCTACTGCTCAGTTGCTAACTCATCGTAACTCTTTTACAAAATCGTCCTTCATCCCTTTGATTGTACTTGTAACACAGAGACAGGCTGCATGTTCCTACATGTGTTTGAAACAAAGTTTTTTTTCTGTGTCACTGCTGCACATCCTCCAGCTTATTATCAGCACAGACATGTCATACGTTATTAATGATATCAGCCTTTGGGGAGAATGAAAATATTGATTGATGATGGATGTTATAGTATTGAATTGAGTCTTGGGGTCCAATTACACTGCATGTGATTGGAAACAGAAAAGTAGAACAGAATTCCAATGTTTAGTGTTATCTCAGGTAGCTGTCATGAACCTTCCTTTCTAAAGGGGTTTCTCAAATGTTCTTTGTGTAGTTAGGAGTAGGGAGCCATGACATTTTTTCCCCAGAATGAATACAAACACACGTTTTTTTAATACTTACCAATATCGATACCACAATTAGTAATTCGACTATTTAGTATTAATCAATTAGGGATAACATGGAATATTTCTGTTTTCTTAGTTTACATGAAAAAGGCCCATTCTTCATAACATTAATTTCAAGCCTGCTTTTAAACATAAAAAAATGCATCCAAATGTTGTCAGTTCATTAGCACTGCAACATATGCTAGGCTTATATTATGTGGTATTACATGTTATGGGATGTTTGCATATTTTTTTTTACAATACAAGAGACTAAGCATGGTATCCAAACAACCTCAGTAACAATAATAATCAGTATCAGTGCATATAAATGACATTATTAGCCTCTTACTTGTCAAGCTATATATATGCTATGCTCTTCAGACCTGCCCGATCCAGACTGATGCCTGTCTACTTTCTGGAGTCTTATAAAGTGAATGTGGACAGTCGAAAGAGCATCATTGAAGGACAGCCATAAGATATAGCTAGAAACCATGATTTTAGTTTTGGACTGCACTGATATAAACAGTCATCACAGGAAACTCTCCATCAGTCAAATGGCAATTAGTGAACAGTTGAGAAAATTCAAAATCAGACAGATTTAATTAATTTTCCGTCTACATATTTGTACCTTTTTTTGTATAGCAAGGAATTGTTCGTAATTGCACTATCCGTGTCACCCAAATGAGGATTTGTTCCCTTTAGAGTCTTTCAAGCTTACTCTCAAGATTTGTCAAGAGATCTCTCAAGAGTTTTTTTTTGCCACTGTCACCTTCAATTTTATAAGTGATAAAATGTCTATAAATGTAAAAGGCAGGTTTTATATTTCTGTAAAGCTGTTTTGGGACAATGTCCATTGTTAAAAGCAGTACAAATAAAATAAAATAAAATAAAATAAAATAAAATAAAATAAAATAAAATAAAATAAAATGAAATGAAATAAAATAAAATAAAATAAAATAAAATAAAATAAAATAAAATAAAATAAAATAAAATAAAATAAAATGGATTTGAATTTACTTTACCCTGAAACCTCACAGAAGAGGGCAATTCTTTGATATAAATGACTATGCAGACAACTGAAAGACAAACATACAGACCTTTTATATTAAAAGGCTGTTTGAACACAATTAAACAATGCAGTCTGAATTAGAAGTGTGTGCTTAAGTGTGTGCTGATAAATATTTTATTATCTTTGGAGAATACCCTTGAGATTTACAGAATAATATAAAAGACAATACAAAACAAGGCATTAAATATTATTCCCAATCTGAAATCATTTCAAAGCAAAAGCATATTATGACCTGACATGTATTACAGTGACCTGTAGTGTTATATAACATTACAGCACAACTTGCTGTATAGCAGTAAGGCAAGCAGACAACGTTGTCTCTCCAAAAGGTCAAATGAGACTAAAGTTGACCAAATGAATATTAGTCAATGGGGAAGTATGGTTTGTATTTGCACCAAGTTAAAGACTAAAGTAGGGAACTCACATTTCTGTGGTACAGATTTAAGAAGATGATGATGGTCTCTGAAAAGGTGGGGGTTAAAGAGATTTGGTCCAACAACAAAGCAAGATGACAACTTTGACATTTTAACTTTCTTATGGAATGGAAGCAATTATTAAATTGCAAGGAACTGGACTGGAAATATATCACAAACATGCAAGCTGCTAATAGGAAAGAAATGTTTGGACTTGTCTGATTCATATCCCCTTCGCTTTATTTTTACTTTTGGACAAGTATCAGAACAGTTCGATGGCGCAACCCCAAAAGGTTACTTCAACAGATATTTTTTTCCTAAAGTATCCTGTCAAACTTGTGAAATGCATTCGCTTAGTTGCATAGCTCCATATCAGAACTGACAAGTTGAAGTCACCATAATTGCTTGCCTTCTCTGAGAATGCTCCTTGAGCCAGTGTATTTTAGGGACAGTCTTATCTTCACCAGAGTGCTTTTTAGGGAGGATGATGGTTCTTACAGTGTTACAGTGTTAGAGCTGTCAGAAATATGTTCATTTCAGGACCTCAAGAGTGCAATGAATAAGGAATTTTATACTAGAGACTGTTGCATGTTGCAATTACACAACGGTAAAAAAAGAGCAAGACATCAGACTATTTGAATCGTTCTTCTGTGATATACAAATTGTTAGTTACCCTCTGAACATTGTTATGACTATTCAGCACATATAGTGTTATTTTATATCTTTGTTAGTGTCTATTTGATGATTTGGGATTTTCTGTTTAAATAACTAATATTTAAACTAAAATGTAACTGAAATGGTTAATATCCTCCCTGATCATTTTGCATTTTGCAATTTTTATTATTTATTAAACTTGTATTAAATTTTCTAATTCAAATTACAGTTTCATAAAATTCTCAATTTACTATTGTGTAATGTGTTATTATTATTATTCTGCTTATTTTTTGGCACTGCCTTTTATCTGGTGGCTTTCAGTATATCAGAACCATTCCAGTGCTTACAGCTCCATCCCAATGTCATGTAATGGGCTTGTGCACAGATTTTTCATAGACATCCATTTTTTTATTGACATTGGTAAGTGCTCAATTTTTAAAATAGAAAATGAACAGCGAGCATTATATGTTCTTAGTGTTATTTTGAGAATCGGACTGTGTGTAAGTAGCCTTTAGGACACTACAGTAGGATTGAGTCTCTTTAATGCATGTAAGGTGGCATTTCAGCCATTATATCATTCCAAATGTCCCTATATGTCCTTATATGTCCCTATATCCAGAGCTAGGCAAATGTAACACGAGTCTTGATGTGAAAACAGACAGGGCCAAAAACATTACAGAACCAATTGGCATTTACATTTCGTAGACCATAATTTTTTTTAATAAAGGTATTTGATTTATAAATATGGCCTAGTAGTGTAATTCAAGCTGCCTTTAGGGAGTTTGATGTGACACAGGGAGAAACAAAGTGTACCCTTCAATACTGTATGTTCAAAATAAATGAAGCCTTATGAGTTTGTTGTTGTTGATTTTTACCTGTTGTACCAAACTCGTACTGAACCATGTACCATTACACCGCTAGAAGTGGTGTATATCCATCATGGATATACAATAGCAACATCATCTGCTGCAATAATAATATAGTTAATTTAACAGGCTGCTGCTACAACACTATGGCACTCTCAAATTTTCTCGCAAAAATGCATTTCTAGTTTATATGACACTACTTTCATCCACATGTTGGTTTGTTTGCACCTTAATTAATCTTACATTATCCACCATGCTGCTTGAACCAGTTGGGATTAATCCTTGGTTCATCTCTACTTAAACATTGACTGCTGTAGTTCTTTAGCCGGTTCAGCCCTCATACCTCCACATCTCTACACATTGGTCAAACACGTCAGGTTCTAAATATTCCAAATTTATGCTAATATTGCCTCTGCTACTTCTCGTTAATATGAATTTGAATATCAGTGAAAAATGCTGAGTGAGAAAAGATGCTCTTTCTTTTTTGTTTTTAGAATTATTGGCAGAATCTGACAATTATCACACATTTTGTGACAGCACACATTTATGTCTCATGGAAATAGCAGAATACATCAAATTAGCACCACAATCAATACAAACATCACAAATTCATTCATGTTTATTGTACTCCTGGGTTAAAAAAGGGGTGCTGGAGTCTATCCCAGGGCAGAAAGCGGTGAAACAGGTAGCCATAGAGGTAGCCAGTCCATTGCAGGGCAGATACACAGACAGACACATTCATGCACACACTCAAACCTAGGAGCAATTTAGTATCTCCAGTTTACCTGACTGCATGACTGTGGGCTATAACTAGAGCTCCTGGAGAAAACCCACCTGAACACACACAGAGAACATTTAAACTCCACACAGAAAGAAACTGGATGCCCAGTTAGGGGATAAAACCCAGGTCTTTCTTGTTGTGAGCCTAAGACTAAGGATTATCAGTTTCTCAGAAAACCGATGTTCTCAAACACGTCTAGTGTGGATGAGAATGTTATACATGGAATGATAAGGTCACACAGAGGTGGAACATTGCTCATGTAGCTACTGAAACATACATTTTCACCTGACTTTCTCTTGTGCTCTGACACGAGGCACAGTTTGAGAACCTTCAGCAGGTTCATTTAAATTTTAAATGGATATCAATTATTCACTTATAAATACTGTCAACTTTTCTTTTTTCAAACCAAGATTTGAGGAAGAATATACTGGTGGGTTATAAAATATAGTATGATGAAAGGTTTATTTGTTTATAATTCAAATCAAAGAGGTGAATTGCCAGATTTTTTATATGAATTATATGTAAAGTGACATATTTCAAGCCTTTTTTTGTTTTACTTTTGATCAGTATGGCTCATGAAAATTAGAAATCTTCAGAATATTTCATTTCAAGTTTGAGGAAATGAGTATAAATACCACATATCTCTTGGTCTAGTTCAGCACACATAAGGATAATCATGGAGAAGACTGACAGACTGAATGGGACAGCAATGTCCTTGTGGTTAGAAACTGGAAGGTCCTGGGTTAGATCCCTGCAATGGACAAGACACGACTAAAGTGCTCCTGAGCAAGGCACCTAACCCCACAACTGCTCCCTGGTTGTCGTGGTTTAGGTTGCCCCCTGCTCTGGACAAGTGTGTTCACTGCCCCCTAGTGTTCACTAATGTGAATGTCATTGCTGAAAAGGCTGGCTGTTCACAGAGTGCTGTATCAAAGCATACTAATGGAAATTTAACTGGAACAGGAAATGTGGTAGGAAAAGTTGCTTGGGCAATGGGGACCAGAGCTGTGAGACGATTGTTAAGAAAAGTCAATTCAAGAACTTAGAAGAGCTTCATAAGGAATGGAATTAGGCTGATTTCAGTGCATCAAGAACCACCATTTACAGAAGTCTCAAGAAAAGGGACTACAACTGCCACATTCCTAATAAAAAGCCACACCTGAACTAGAGACAATGTCAGAAGTGTCTTAGCTGGGTAAAGAAGAAAAAGGTCCAAAGTCCTCTTTTCATATGGATGTACATTTTGCATTTTATTTGGAAATCAAGGTGCTAGAGTCTGGACAGAATCCAGGATGTCTGTGAATTTTCTGTAGCCGGTCATGGTTTGAGGTTCCATGACATCTATTGGTTTTGCTTCACTGTGTTTGCACAAGTCACTGACACAAGACACTAAACTGATTATATTTTTACAAGCGTTAATGATATATAATGATGAAACATATTTGGAAAAAGTTAGCAGGTGTATATTATAATATGCCTTGATAATTTTCCTTGAATAAAAAAGCCTATTTCCTGGCAATGGTTTCACTCTCATCTTCAATTTCCCAAGGTATTTGTAATGTATATAACCATAATGTTCCTAAATTATATTTAGAAACTCTGATACATGCACTGAGTTAATGGGACTACAACGTTCATGAGTCTCAGGAAAGTGGGCCACTATATGACACTATCTCAAATCAGGCAGATGGTCCTAGGTGTAGAGAGTGATGTGTTGTCATCAAATGGTCAACCTTTAGAGAGTGAGAGGAAAAAAAAGGATCCGACGGGGTACATGAGGAGCCTGAAAAACGAGTGACGTCTGCACGCTCTGTTCTCCTGCTCCTCCCTTAATTGCACTTTTCTCTCTGAGGACAGAAATTCATCCTTCCTTCTCTCTGCTTGAGGAAATGTAACATAGAGAGGCCCAGAGGCCCTGTACTGTGTCATCTTTAAATCATATTACTTCATGTGCATGCATATGTGTGTGTGTGTGTGTGTGTGTGTGTGTGTACATATGTGTTCTCTCATTTTAGATACTAACTATTATAGACTGTGTATAGTATGTAGTAGGTGCTTCAGTAGTGACTAACCTGGGCATAATATTAACTTTGTATACACAAAAGAAGTGCAAAGAAGAATTTGTGTGTGTGTGTGTGTGTGTGTGTGTGTACATATGTGTTCTCTCATTTTAGATACTAACTATTATAGACTGTGTATAGTATGTAGTAGGTGCTTCAGTAGTGACTAACCTGGGCATAATATTAACTTTGTATACACAAAAGAAGTGCAAAGAAGAATTTGTGTGTGTGTGTGTGTGTGTGTGTTTGTGTGTAAAACAGCTCTATCTGTAATGGCAGGCACAGGTGTATGTGCACAGTGCATGGTGCTCCTGCTGGTATGTGGCCAGGCAGATGGTGCAGAATGTGGAGGACTGGGATCAAGCTGTCGGGGGGAGGAAAGGAGAGAGATGGGGGCATTGCTCTCTCTCAGATATGTGCTGCATTTCAGCTTTCTCTCCAGAGTCCCTGGAGAACATTACTCAGCACTCAGCTTACTGTTCAAGTTCTAGATAAGCTCTGTCTATTTATACTGGCCTTTAGAACCAGATCGACTCCTGCATCTTAACTTCTAAGAGGAACATACAACTCATTATGTCTCAGCATGAAGGGAAAAGCTACTATACTGCACTATACTATACATAGTGTGCATTGTGTATTTATTGTATTATTATATGACTATACTATACTATACTATACTATACTATACTATACTATACTATACTATGAGCCTTTATTAGAATTATTTTTATTATTATTATTATTTTTAATAAAGCCCAGTCCAGGATTATCACAGACTTTGTCACGAGTTATTTACAGGTTATTGTTACAAGTATTGTATTATAGCAGTTTCAGTAAGTGGTATCACCAAATATTGAATCATTGCCAGTTTGGGTAATTCTGTGCCCATGATAGCAGCAGATTCTTGTTCTTGACTGACAAGACTGGAACTCAGTGTGCTCTTCTGCTGTAGTACTCCATCCACACTAATGTTTGATGTTTTGTGTATTTTGAGATGTGTTTATGCTCACCGCGGTTGTAAAGCGTTTATATGGGCTGCTGTATTCTTCCTGGCAGCTCAAACTAAAAATCTATCTAATGATGTTTTTTTTTCTTTCATTCTGTGTAAACTCTAGAGACTGTAGTGTATGTGAAAAAAATCCTCATCATCAGCAGTTTCTGAAATATTCAAACAAGCACATCTGCTACCAACAACGATGCAACTGTCACAGAGTCACTGAGATCTTTTTTCCCACATTCTGATGTTTGATGTAAACATTAACAGAAGCTCTTTACCATGATTCTATAATAGCTAAACATTTAATAACACCACCTGGCCCAATAGCCGCCAAAACAGCTCTGACCTTTCTAGGCACGGGCTGTACAAGACCTCTGACGGTGCTCTGTGGTATCTGGCACAAAGACAGAGCAACAGACCCTTATGTGGATTTTTGTGGGATTAGACCAGATGGGCTAGCCTTCACCCCCCCCACACATCAGTGAGCCTTGGGTGCCTATGACCCTGTTGCTGGTTTACCAGTTATCCTTCCTTGAGCCTCTTTTGGTAGGTAATAACCATTGTATACTGGGAACACCCCACAACATCTAGTGTTTTGGAGATGCTCTGTCCCAGTCGTTTAAACATCACAATTTGGTACTTGTCATAGTCTGCCCGCTGCTTACGCTTGCCCATTTTTACTGCTTTCAACACATCGACTTCAAGAACTGACTATAAACATGCTGCTTAATATATCCCATCCCACAATTGTAACAAGATAATCAATGTAATGCATGTCACCTGTCAGTGATTTTGTGGTTTTATTGTTATGGCTGATCTGTGTATGAAAATACCATAATAAAATGTAAGTAATAAAAAATAAACATTGCACATTTAAATAAATAAAGTTTTTTCTACTACTTAAAATCTTTTTCATTTCATTTGACCCATATACTGTACCTGGCATTTTAATCTAGACAAAGACTACAAAAATTATTATTATCATTATGATGATGATGATGATGAAGTTGATTAAAATTTTTTGTGACCAGGACAGTTGATTCGGTATGTTTTTTCACAATCTTTGCTTCCTAAGCTAATCTATAACCCATTGAAATTAATTCTAATCCTGAACAGAGAGGAGGAGAAACTGTGTCTTCACATTGGAAAATTAGAATGGTTGAGTTTGATGCTGCTGCTGCTTCTCTGAAGCACTCATATCATCTGTTAATCCTTGCCATGTGAATACTAATCACTTAACCTTGCATTTGGGTTCCATTTTTAAACTGATTTTTTTCTATGTTAAAGTCCGACCTGTGCCGTATCATACAGTCAATAGACTCGCTCTACAATATGACCTCTTGCCCCATATTAATGTGTGGACTCCACTGTTATCTCCGTTAGCAAACCATGCTAGCAGAGACAGTTACTGCAAAAATGGTATCTTCCACTATGGGCCATTAATGTGAACATAGAGGCACTGTACAGTCATCATCTTGACAGAACTGATTACCAATGCTGATGGAACTGGCTAGTCTCTCAGTCTAGCTTGATTTGGGAAGTTATGACATCTTTTATGTCAAATATATTGTTAGCCTTTATATTTCGTATCAAAATGTCAAATCAGTTCAGTCTGGTGTTGCAGAGAGGGGGTAAAAAGAATTGTGACTCCATTACGTGTGGTATGCAAAGTGTCAGGACAGTTTGATTTTTCAGATACAAAACTTGAAATGTATCAAAAATCATTTCTAAAGCCAGATGATGAACAGTGTCTGTTGTCAGAATGCCATCCATACCCTATTATCTTAGCTGTGACACATGAAGTGGGAACCCTGTGATGTGGCTGGTTTGAGCAATAGGTCCTGTTTCCAGTTTCCACAAGCTTCCAGTTTTTTTCCCCTTTATGCCACAGTGACCTACCATTGTTCTTCTGCATATGCAAAGAGGCCAGTTTATTTGTTTGTGTAACATGTAAATAGTCATTAAAAATGGAGGAACATGCTGAGCAAACAGACTCTAAGTGCTCCTGTAAATACTAATCAGCTACTTATTTTCCCATGGTGTAGATATGATGCTGTTGTAAAACATTAACCTCAAACTAATCTAGGTTACACAGACTCAGCACAGTGGAATTGGCATGTCTTCTTGAGGGACATATGTATGCTTATGCTACAAATCACAGCTATGTTGGATTACAACAAAAACGGTATTTAAGTAGAATGAGTTCTCTACAACCCCAAGTTCCATTCTAAATCACATCTGATCTGACCTATGGTGTAAAATTTAAATGGAATTCTGTTTCTACTTCTAGTGTTTATATGGAAATATAAGGATAGGTGGTATTGTCTACACACCAGTCATGATTTCAGTGGTCTACCTGATTTATACTGCATGCCTATTGACAATTCACAGAGATAGAACAGAAAATGTAAAATCCAAAAGAAAAGATGTCGTGTTGAATCCCAGAATCAGCATCAAACTACAACTCCCAGAAACCAGACTGGTTCAAAAACATGGCCTCTGAAGAATACAGCATGTGCTTTGGCCCCTTCCATGTTGAACTATAACATTGATAACAGGGAGCTCCTAGCAGTAATGCTAGCTCTGCACCCATTCATGATCTACACAGATCACAGTATCCCAGAGTACCAAAGCAGAATAGCAAACTGCCATGCCACAGCCGTTTCCTTTCATGTCTGCCACCTCCATTGAGTCACTGCAGGTTCCCTAAGAGGGCATTATCCCATCCACCCACCAGCACCCCTGGACATCAAAGGTGTGTTTTATGACATGTTATAATATCATGCCAGAAGGTAACCTTTAAAAAATAGGGAAATTGTAGCCATAACACAACAACATTGGATTTATATGTGAACCATACACCACCAGCAGCAGCCTGAGATGTTGATACAAGGCAGGCAGGCAGGTCTACAGATTCCTGTTGATGATGCCAAATCCTGACCCGCCATCTGCACATGCTAAAAAAAATACACCAGACCAGGTGATGTTTTTTCCAGTCTTCAGCTATCCAGTTTGGCTGAGCCAGTGATGACTGTACCCTCAGATTCCTGTCCTTGGCTGACAGGAGTGGAACCCGATGTGGTCTTCTGCCGTTATAGCCCATCCAGCTCAAAGTTTGGCATGTTGTGTGTTCTGAAATGCTTTTCTGCTCAGTGCTGTAAAGAGAGTATTTGAATCACTGTAGCCTTCCTGTCAGCTCGAACCAGTCTGTCCAGTCTCCCCTGACATTTCTCATCAGCAAGGTGTTTCTGCCCATAGTGCTTCCTCTTAGTGTTTTCTTTCTTTTTGTTTTTCTGTGTAAACTCCAGACACAGTGGTCTGGGTGAAAGTCTCAGGAGACCTGCAGGTTCTAAAATGCTCAAACAAGCCTGTCTGGCACCAACAGGCATACCACAGTCACATTTCCCCCAGATTTTCTTTTACTTGTATCTACTTGGTTTCATGCACTGTGCTGCTGCAATGTGATTAGTTGATTGGGTAATTAGTAGATTGGGCATGAATGAGCAATAAAGTGGTCAGTGTACACTGAGGTACCAGGGAAAACTGGTACATCAATCTAATACTTATCCCTCTATTTAGCATGGATTTCACAAGCTTGCAGAAATATTCTGTAGGCAGTGAACGCCATACTTCCTGCAGAACCGTCTACAAATCTGTCATATTCTGAGGTGTAGGATTTCTGTGTTCCACAGCACATTGCATAACATACTAGATGTGTTTGATAATGTTGAGATCTGGTGACTCAGGTGGGAATGGCAAAACCACCAAATGAGACACCTGACAGAGACATTTGTCGACATACCTGGAGTCCTATGGAATGCCAACTAAACAAACCCCAAACCATTATGGAACCACCACCAACCTCTTGGATTTCAGTTTGTTTATTATTAAACTAAAATTATGTTGATTGTCCACAATATATGTAACTGTGAATTAGTTGTTTCTATAAAAACAATAACACTGGAATTATCTTATTAATGTTAAACCTACCGTTTTTATTACAGATGGCACTGTCAGACCGCTGCTGTTATATAAACACCTTGTGACCAAAAAGATTCAAGAATCCAACAGAACTTTGGTATGTAAATGAAAAGAAAAGACAAAGAAACATTATAAGAGAGTACAGTAAAGCTTATTAAAAAGAAAACATTGAAAAGATGAAATATTGATGCAAATTATTTCAAGCAGAAATTGCACATGCATCCACATTATTGATTTTTATTTTTTGTCTATTACGTTATTGATTACCTAAACGTGAATATGTTTGTATATTGTTTATTGATCACAGCAACTCTGCTATGAAGGGCAGTGTATTATACTACAGTATATGTCTCATACAGGAAGTGGTGTGGAGTATCAGTAACATGAAGGCAAGAGGTGGAAAGTATACATCACCTAGAAAAAAGGAAGGCAAAAAAAAAAAGTAATAGGATGATGGGTAAGGCAACAGCTGAGGGCGAATGTGTCCTGGAAAAAAACACAGACCCCCCAAAAGCAGCTTTGATTGATGTGAGGAGATGAGATTGTAGCAGAGGGACAGCAGTCTGGGACAGAGCACTGTGGGCCAGATGGGCCGATAAGATGGCCAGTCTCCACACGCTCCTGGGGGCTGAAGTCCTGGTGAAAACAGCTTGTCTCCACTGATAGATGTTTGTCAAGGGGCCCTGTCCAGAGAACAGTGAGTAAACGCTGACAATCACTTAAGCCCCTTCTTATGTTTTTCCCTCTTCTCCTCTTACTAGGGCTGGCAGGGTTGTGGCCACTGTTTGAAAGGTGGCCACTTGGAGGATGGGAAGGAAGGTTAAATTAAATGGATCTGCAGAGGTGTGGGGGAGGAGAGAGGCGTGTACCACTGGTGAGAGGAGCAGGTGGGGTCCATGTTAGCCTAACTCATCTGGACTGCACCACATCTCTCTCAATTCAGCAGGGGGAGGAACAGAGCGAGCTGGCTGACTGAGTGATACCAGACTGCAGGTATCATGAGGTCAGTTGTTCTGCACTGGTTCACATTCTGAAAACAGTTTATCTCAATAACCAGTTCCTGGAAAGTAACTTTTCAAAGTTTGAACTAAAAGACATGTCTGGCTAAATGATGATCTAAATGAAGGGTTTACTGCTTGTTGGTAGGTCTAGACATTTATCACTCTCCTAACTACATATCTTTCCTAGTAGCTTTAGTGCATTTATTCATTCATTTTTTAATTTCCAGTAACTGGTTTCACCTGTTATCACCTTATCCTGGTTGTGCATTATACCCTGCCTACCCTGGAAGTACTACATGTATGTGCATTGTAGGGCACTCGGAGGAAACCCAAACAGACACAGAATAAACATATTACATTCTCCACAGATAGTAACCTGAGTACAGGATCGAACTCTGTAACATTATGTGTGACATTATGACCACTTTCTGTGCTACTGGGCCACCTGGTTTGAGAGTGATTACTGAATCATATGCTTCCAGAAACACCTTAAGAAATAATCTAATAGTTTATGGGGTTGAAAACATTTACTGACATGTAGAATGCTTATAGATAAAATCTAGACCATGTCCATGTTTTTACTCTGTTTAGTAATCAAATCTTCAATATGCAAGCTGGGGCACTGGCAGTGAAATGCTATAAACCCCTACACTAAACTCTGCAGTATAAGTAGAGTAGATGGCAACATAATTGGGTATATAACTCTTTCTCTCTCTCGTTCCTCTCACTTTTTTTTTTATCAGGGAAACCTAATGAATGGTGGCTAGGCAGAGAAACATGCTACAGTTTTATAGATTTTTGATGCTAATCGTCTGAATTAATGATATGATTTATGTCCCTTGTTAAAGTAATCGTACTGGGGTAAATACGATGCATGAACTTTGATAACAAACTGACAGCTAGGTCCCTAGCCTCCTGAATCACTTCAGTTCTCCAGATCACTTACTGCCTCACACACACACACACACATCGCAGTGCAGACAACAGCACAATGCTGCATGTTCTGTAAATAATAAAATAAAAAATATTATTACAATGATTATGTCGATCATTTAGTGATGATTTGGTTAAGGAAGATGATCAGACATCCAGTATACAGAACAGTAGCTTTATCAGTGGATGGACATTTACCAATATATGAGAAATCCAGAATTGCCAGAAATGCCAGAATAAAATGGCACACCTGTCTAATACTTGGTAGGTTTCATGAGTGTGGGACTGCAGAAATATGACTGGGCATGGACTTTACAAGCTTGCAGAAATATCCTGTAGGCATTGAACAGCATGCTTTCTGCAGAACGGTCCAAATTCTATTGTATTTTGAGGTGTAGGATTTTTTTCTTCCACAGCATGCTGCATGGCATCCCAGATCTGTTCAAGAGCAATGAGATCTGGTGATTTAGGTGGGAATGGCAAAACCCCAAACTTAGTGGCGCCTAATCCTATTGGAAGAGGCCAAACCCATCAGAATGAATGTAGGACATGAATGGGTGTAACTCGTCAGAAAGGAGGCACATATACCATATTGTGCGTGTCACTTGAAACGATTCCTCCCAGCCGATGCTAGTCATATTTACCCAGAGTCTTTTTGGGGCTACATTGCTGTTTGAGGTTTTGCCGGAATTCTTGTAGTCACGGTACAACCTTGAAAAAGTTGTACGCGAAAATCCAAGCTTAGCTTCTGCCTCTAAAAAACATCACACAACCTTCAAATATTAAACCATATTGAAAATAACTTAAATTATGATATCTTGCTATTCCTAAGGCGAAAACAGCTCTAGAAGCTAGATGTCTATCGCTTTATATACGCTCTGGCGGACACAACCAATTACATGCATATGTGGTGTTGCTGTGTGTTTTGCATACTTTTTCTTGCACTTAGTTTTATGCGATTATTTAAGAATCTGTGAAAAATAGAGATGCAGCCTTTTATGAATCTAAGTGGGTCAAGTTAATAGAGATATAAAGCATTATGCTAAGTTCAATTCAATTCAATTTTATTTGTATAGCGCTTTTAACAGTGAACATTGTCTCAAAGCAGCTTTACAGAAAATAAT
>JAOVVF010000042.1:12355414-12407991 GCA_028565595.1 Duopalatinus emarginatus | reverse complement strand
AAATAGCCTGCACCTTTTGACCGAAGTAGGCGTGGAGGGTCGTAAGAAACTAGCAGTTCGCTAAGGTACTGTGGTGCGAGACCGTTCACTGCTTTATACGTGAGTAGTAGTATTTTATAGTCTATGCGAAATTTAACCGGGAGCCAGTGCAGTGTGGCTAAGACAGGGGTGATATGTTCATATTTCCTGGTTCTAGTATGTTTATGATTATGTTTGTGCGGAAAAAAAAGATTTAAGAAAGATTTAAGAGTTTTAAGAAAATGCAGGAGAAATGCACTGACGATCTTTTTAGCAAAGGAACACCGCTTCCAACCAAAGGAGTTAGCGTGGTAAACAATCCCTGGCCACCAGGCCGTAAAGGAGCCACTTCCTTTCACATGTAATAAATGGTTGAGGACAGACTGAAGCCGCAAGTTCTTTTCCCCATCCTGTGGCATGATCCCTCTACCCCAAGCTCAGCAGGGGAGTGATTTATTCATTGAGGAGTGCAGTGTGTGGCGTGGACCTCCATGCCGCTGCAATAAAAGCTGTAAACAGGTTCCCCACAGGGCTGCCGAATGGAAAACACCTCCTCCAAGAACTGACACATATCTTTCTCTCTTTGTCTGTGTGTGTGTGTGTGTATGTGTGTGGGTGTGTCTATGTGATTGTGGGTGGATATACAGTAGAACTCCAGCTTTATTTACTCAGACTCAATGAGATATGACCTGCCATGTGCAATATACACTTGCAGAAGGTGCATCCTCCCTCTACATGATGCAATGAGTTGATTTATCTGTTACCTTTTAAACAAATTACCATGTGCTAGTCAAAACAGTGGCCGTGTTGCTGTGTAAACACAGTAAAACACAGCCCTTTGTGACCAGCAGGTAATTGATTGCTGCTGCTGAAGGATCTTGTGGGTCAGGCATACTTGATATGATGGGTCATAAATAGGTCCAATACTGATGAAGGTACAGGACATAAATATGAATAAATAAGTGTTTTTGTTAGATGGATGGATGGATGGATGGATAGATGGATAGATAGATAGAGGTGGGTTCTTTATTTTGATCATACCTTTTTTCTTGTCATTAATATTTTTGTAAGATGGCTGTTGTGGATCACAAAGATTTCTCTTGCAATTGTGATTATATGCCACCAAGCCACGCCAGCACCCCAGGCACGCTGTCCTGTTCACCCCATGAAACTCTCCCAAAATGGGCAGTTCAGTTCATGGCCAAGACGCCACATTACCAAAAAATCGGATATCAATAAATCAGTGATGAAAGGAATTACATTTTGGTGTGATTAGATTGCTAGCTTTAGCAAACTGAGTGCATGTATAGGTAGGCATGTAAGTAGGTAGACAGGCCAAGTAGACCATCCATTCATTTCACTCAGGCTTTTTAAAGACTTATGCTTGCCACAGATAACAATTTTTTTAAGTGTCAGAACTTTTGATTTATTGATTGCTGCTGGGGTGATATTGCATAACCTACATTTAATAATGTCATGCGAATAAAAAAAGGACCTTTGGCATTTTTGGACTTATTTATTTTCAGATAAATCAAAAACGCTTGAACTTCTTAACTCATAAAATTAAGCTGTAATGCCAGTCATAAATTTTTGTTTAAGCAGTGAATCACACAGTCTTTAGCACAAAGCATGGTTGATATGCCAGCTTAGGTGATGACCAACCTCGACTACACACTGACTTGAGGGCCATAATCTGAAAAGCTCCAACCAAACACTTGCCACCACTGTCAGACTGTCTGTCTCTCAGTGAAGAACTTGCCCCATCCAGCCTAGTCTCTGCCAGTGCTCATGCCCCATTGTCCTGTATTAATAGGCTATTGATCCATGGAGACAGGTTTTTGTAGCAACGTGCTCTGCTGAACACACTCCCTCTGGCCTGCTTGCGCTGGACTGTATCGATGTATGAGCTGCAAAAAGCAGTCGTAATGGATACACAACGGCTGAGGGAACCCCTGGGTATAGGCAAGGGATGGGATATTTTTATGTTCTGCTTCTCGTAAGCCCCCTTTTCAACAAGTGAGGGCCTCTGGGACAAGTGGAAGTGCTGCCCAAATCACCTCTAACATCAGCGCTGAGGTCCACTGAGGGGACAGCTAGCATTTCTGCTGCTGCTCATGGTGACATGATGAATTATTTGGGTCTACTGTCTCCAGCCATGCATCTCACCCATAGTGAAATGGAAAACGCAACTGTATATATTTATATTTAGCACCTGAGTTGTAAATACAGATTTGGTCTATTTCAGCACTTTTTTCTCTCTTGAAGCAGCACTTTATGTGAGGAGAGCTCTGACATGGTCTTTTTGTCAAGGTGACATCTGGTGCTTTGCTGTTTCCAGTTTAAGTCGTTTTAAGTGTTTTTAGCTTTTCTTTGTAAAACGAGTGAATGATTCTTAGCTGTAAAGTAAAGGGCCCATCAGCGATTTGATTTAAGCGGGGGCAGCATGTGGGTGCAGAGGGTAGAGCTGCCACATCACAGCTCCATTGTTCAAGGTTAGAGCCTAAACTCAGCATACTGTCTGGTTTGGTTTCTTCAGCGTTCTCCAGTTTCCTCCTATCCCCTAATAACATGGTGTAGATGGACTGGATAAGATACATTGCTTCTACAAGAGTGAATGAGTGTGTAAATGTATGTGCATGGTGCCTTGTGTTGGTCTGCTGTTCCATTCATTATGTTCTCACCTCACACCCAGTGTACCAGGATGGACTCCAGATCCTCTGTGACCCTTATCAGGATAAAGCACATACTGAAAGTAATCGAGTGAGTGAGCTTTTTAGCCGGATTATAATGAGTCAGTGAGGTTTGTATTGCTATAGCTGTTCACCCTATTATGTTTTTTGTGTGTGTGAACTTTGTTTCTCTGTCTAAAGAAGAAATGAAGTAGGATATAGCTGGATATGCCAGAAAAACGGCGCCACCACACATGTCTAGATGACAAATTATGGATAGAGTAACACTCATCTGAGTTTGGGGTTTTGTTATTCCTACCTAAGTCACCAGGTCTCAGAATTGTGGACCCTTCTGCAGGAAGTATGGTAGCCATTGCCTAGAGAATATTTCCACGACCTTGTCGAGTCCATGCCATGTCCTATTTCTGCAAAATTCCCTATGTTCCTTTATGTGTTATTAAATGGAGATTTTCTACAAAAAAAGCTATTATTAGAACTGAAGTTTTGCCTCAGGTTTAGAGAGCGATTATAGACGAGTATTGGAAAAAGCAACATTTCCACAATATAAAACTCAGCTTCTTTGTCACAACCTGGAAGCATTTGCATGCACAAGTTGTGTGTGAATTTCCGATGACTGAGCGTTCAGAAGATCCATCAGATACAGATGCAAGCAGACTGATGGCACAGTCACCTTCATAAATATCGACACCCTTCATGGCAACGAGTATAATAGCATTTGCAATGATTGATATTTCCAACTTAAATATAAGGGGATGCTATATAGTTTCCATAAAAACTTTTCTTAAGCCATAGCAAACCATTTTTGTGTGTTTCTACAACCATGTCTGTGTTGATATTGATGTATGTTTGGGGTCATTATCTTGCTGATTTTGGGCTGAATGTCCTGCTACTGGAATTTATGATGGTATAAATCTTCTCAAGAGCCTCTGGACTACTAGCTGCAAAACAGCCTTAAAGTATCAACGATCCATCACCGTATGTTACAGTGGATATTTAGTGCTGACTCTGTGGTGCTCCTGCTCTGACATTTCCTCAACCTTATCACCTAAGGTCATAATTTGTCTCAATTACAGATGTGTGCAGGACTGTTTTTTTTTAATTAGTTTTTTTTTTATATGTAGCTGCCCAAAATGTTTTCTAACTACATGCATAATTTATATAACCACAGAACTGACCAGGCAGTTACTAAAGACTGCTGAATGGTCACAATAAATGTGATCTTTCTTCATATTTGAAGTAAAATAAAAATATTGTTTGATGTGGGATCCCAGTACTAATGCATTTAGTCTCAACTACATGCCCCATGACCTTTCTTGTAGTTAAATAACAACAGTAACAATAATAATAATAATAATAATAATAATAATAATAATTATTATTATTATTATTATAATAATAATAATAATAATAATAATTGCTATGGTTAAAATTGTTATTATTATTATTATTATTATTATTATTATTATTATTATTGTTGTTGTTATCATTATTATTATTGTATTTAATAATATATAGATAACAGTCTGTTTCTGTGTGGAATTCCGTGTGCATGTTCTGTCCATGTTTATGTGGGTTCACTCCATATTCTCAGGTTTCCTCCCACCTTCCAAAACAACATCCCACAGTGTGGACTGTGTAAGATAAATTGAGCCGTGTGTGTGTGTTTGGAGGAGGGAGGCTGTTTTGCGTGTGGGTCTGTGCGTGCATGCGTGCGTGCGTGCGTGCGTGCGTGTGTGTGTGTGTCTGGGTGTGTGTGTATATATATGTATGTATTTGGGGGAAGGGGGATGATTTCTGTGTCTGTGTGTGTGTGTGTGTGTGTGTGTGTGTGTGTGTACATTGCATGTAATATTTATTTTATCAATAATTTCGTTTATCATGCTCCCCCATTCTGGAGTTGATTATAAGCCCCCAAGTGATGACCCACTACACCAGAGACAGACATCTTGAGTGTCTTACATGACTGACATTTACTCCAGCGATGAACTTTCTTTGGTATACAGCAAAGTTATACAGGATCATCAAAAGATGCTTTCAGTGCTCAGTGCATCCTCATCTGATGCTTTGCATTATGGTGTCTTTAAAGCACATTTACTGGAACAGAGTAGTATTTCGAAGGGAGACAGATATGGTGTGCAGTGCAGAAAAAACAAGGACATCTGAAACCTTGTCTTGTGTATACGAGGTTCAGAGGTGAGAGAGACAAGCCGGCTCAGGCCTTCCTGCACTCCAAACCAGTGCAATCCATTTAATGTAATAATTTCCAGCATTGAAGCTTCATTACCATAAAGGCAGATTGATTCACCGTCGTTTCGGAAACGCCAGCCACACGGGGGAATAAAGTAACGCAAATGGACAGCTCATTAATTCCTTCACACTTCCGCACCCGGAACGACATTTTTATACGCTGGAAATTTACAGCGTTGACAGACTAACTGAGCACACTCCTAATTTGTAGCATCTCAGATTTGTTTTTGTTTTGGCGTCATCTTTATTCTTTACTGCAAATTACAGAGCGCCTTGAGTAATCTGGCAGGTCCCCTGGAATGTTGATGAGCAGACCGCAGGGATTTACTGAGGCGGAGAGTGTGGGCCCGGATGTTTATGATAATTGAGGCTTTTCTTTCTGCTTAGTCAATGTTTCGGTGTTTTTCCCACCTCTCTCCATCTTCTTTAGCACCTCTGGGCTCTGGCGTAGTCTCCAAGCCACACAGACAGACTTACATGTCTCATGACTTCATATATCACGAAACCTGGGTGATGATTTCATTGCACTGATGTTGCTCATTGCAGGAATAGACTTCTTTTATCAACATAACTGTATTTCTATGAATAACAACATTATGTCCTATCAGAACATACATGAACAAGATAAACATGAGCAAGAAAAGAAAAAAAGTTTCGGCTAAAACCACCTTATAATACATCAACACTAATTCTGGGACCAAACAAGACAGAGTATAATATGCCACAACGGACAGCCAGGCAACGAGAAAGTTTCCTACTGTGAGGAGGAGGCATATTTTAGAAGCAGCACAATCCTATTAAACTGATCGAGCAGGTTTAGTGGAAAACTAATCAAGTGATTCAAAACTTCAGTCAAGGTTATATGGCAATGTAAATTGAATTTGATACCGGGTCTGCGTCATGGGCATTTGAGAGCCACTGAGTGTAAAGTTCACCCCTCTGCTTTGATGCTTCTTGCGTTGTTGGGTAAATCACATGCATGCAAATTTTAGGTATTAGTCCATATATTTAAAAATGTTATGAAATCAACAAATATATGTTTTGTTGTTGTTGTTGGAATCAGCTGTCTGTTGGTTCTAAGTGTCTATCATGATGAAATGCAGTGTAAAGTGCAATAAAATACAAAATGGCAATAATAAGTATTCAATAAATTATATATTTATGCATACTGTATGGCAACTTCTTTTATATGCACCATCAGAGAGACATCAGAGGGTTACACAATAAGGCTAAATAACAGTGCTGTACTTAAGACCACCCTTTTCAAGTCCAAGTCCATAGAGTTTCCAGTCCTAGTCAAAACCAAGTCCAAATGAGAGAGACAGAGCCAAGACAATGCCAAAGAATCCAAAAGCCATTTACTTAACTGCTTATAAATTTTGGGTGATGTCAGAGACACAGTATATCTTCTATTTTAAGGTAATCATTTTGCACTATTACTTGGAATGATCAAAAAGCAAATTTAATGTAACACACTTTGGAGGATCAAATGTGGCCATATTATTTACTTGCAGTATAATCATTTCACCTGATATCATAATCACAATTTTCCCCAGACAGAACAATAACACAGTATAAAAAATGTGTCTTGTTGTGTTTGTGTGTCCCAAAGGTTTCCAAAATTGTTGGGTTGTGAAATTTTGCAGGTGCTCTTGTGTGCCCTCTTCGGTACACAGTTGAGAAATTGTCTGACATTTGTAAAACCAAATTTTATAATGCTTGATCATGTTGACATCTTGTCTGTGGCTGAAATGAAAATAATCAGCATAGACGCTCAAAATAAATACCCATTTAGGTGGATTTTAAATTTATTAAACCAGTTTCTGCTTTCTGAACAAGCTTGCCTAATCAGTGCTGATGTTGGAGGCTAACAGTTACTAACAGTATATAGTCTTATATATAAAACAACATACACTGAAGTGACAGAAAAACTAGTACAGAGAAGCCTATGCAAAATACACTGAAAACACAAGGCATTTCATGGGGCTCAGGTGAACAGGTGAACACTATGTGTTCCTCCTTTCTGAACATTTACACCCATTCATGTCCTGCATTCATTCTGATGGGTTTGACCTCTTCCAACACGACAAAAAATTATCGCGACACTAAATTACGGTTAGAGGAACACTCATCTGAGTTTGGGTTTTTGTTATTCTCACCCAAATAAACAGATCTTAACATTATTGATCTGGGGTGCCATGCAATACACTGTGGATCACAGAAATCCTGCACCCCAGAATACAACAGAATTGTTGGCTGTTGTGCAGGAAGTATGGTGTTCAATGCCTATGCAGTATTTCCACAAACTTGTGGAGTTCATGCCCCATGGGGGACTTACAAAGCATTGGACTGGTGCATAAGTTTTTCTGGCACTTTAGTGTACATATAAGTCCAGCTGTGTTAACTAGACTATTCTAAGAAGAGAGCAATAGTGCAAATAGTCTAAGAGACAATAGAAAACCATTTTGACTCCTGAGTACTAAACCCCACTAAGTAATACTCGGCATGTTGATGGCTTTTTATTTATTATTCTATTCAGTAATGTCTATAAATTATTTTGTCCATTTGGTCTTAATTGGTCCTGAGACTTCCAGAGACTTCATTATGTATTAATTCACTATTTATAATAAAAATTATACACACAGCCTTTTTTTTTTTGCATGCTTGTTTGCTTCACTCTCGGACATTTACATGGCTTGACTCTACTTTTATGCTACGAAGCCACTCCAAAGTAGCATTGTCTGCATCTGTCAAAGACTCATGCCTATTTATTTGACCAGAAAGGAGCACACATTTCTGGGATGATTAAGCAAAATAAAAATGTAACTGCACTTACTGAGCTGCTTCAGTAGCAGCCATAGAGAGAACTAAATGACATGAACTCCTTTGATAATGTCTGATGGCATACGGCACATATAGCAAACTCCTCAGCACAAATCTAGCCACGTCATTTCTGAAATTGAGTTTTGATACCAGACAATTTGTTCAGCTGGTTAAAATGCCAAAATCTGAAAAAGATTGATGAAGTGCATAATAGATTTTCTCTCAGATTGATTTTTGTGTGTGTGCATGTGTGTCAGTAAGAGAGGGGGGAGAGAGAGACACACACAGGGAAGAAAGAATGTTTTTAGAGGTAGGAAGTGAATGTGAAAGTGGAAGTAAACCACTCATTGACCACTGTGATTGCACACAAAAGAATTTGACCTATGCATTTAACCCAATCGTGCAGTAAAATTCACACGCTAGTGAACACTCACTAAGGGCAGCGAGCATACGTGCCTGGTGTGGTGAGCAACAATATTCACTTCAAGGGCACTTCAGTCATCTCGTCAGTTGCTGGGATCAAACCAGTGACCTTCTGGTTTCTTAAACATAAGCCCACGTCTGCCCCAAATGTCTCTACAAGGATACTTGATAATAATAATAATAATAATTATTATTATATTAATAATAATATTATTATTTTTTTATTATTATTATTATTATTATTATTATTATTATTATTATTAATAATAATAATAATAATAATAATAATAATTTTCAGATGACAGACAAAATATTATCTTTTATTACTTTTCTCCTCAGACCAGTGTGTTTGTGTGTTTATGTCTAAAAGAGAGAGAGAGAGAGAGAGAGAGATGGAGCAGAGGAGGAGTCACAGCTGATGCATGTAAAATGAACACTGCAGAGTTGTAAAGGTGCTTTTGCAGTTTTTGAAGGTTGAGTGTAGCTCATAAAGCTGCAGAAACCCACAGCAGTGCCACGTGTTTGTTTTGCAAACTGCTCATTGTAATTTGTAGTGTGCTGTAATTTGCAGTGTAGTGTGCTGTAAACGTATTGGCAGTCGCAGTAGTTATACTCAAGGAAAAACTCTTCCAGGAATTGCATGACGGTGCCAAAATTTGAAAGAGAAACCTAGCAGTGGTACACAGTACATACACACATTGTGTGGCGGAGTGTGCATGAGGCGTCACTGTGGCTGACAGTGCATGTCTGCACCCAGACGCCACTGGAAAAACATTTTTTAATGTAGTGAATAAAAGTCAAAAGCTTCACTACAAACTGCACATACACACTTATAAATCTGCTAATACAGCAATTATGTTAGCATTATGTCCAAGGATAGCTTACGCCTACTCTAGTCTCTGTAGAACACTGTGTACCTTTTTATTAATTAAGCAAAGTCGTGCTTCCAAGCAGTATTCATTGCTCTACTTACCAATGTCACAAGGAGAAGTACAGTACACAGGTCCATTTGGTGGTAACAGAGAGATCTCTGAAGGTGTAGCATTTCACTTTAAGCTTGCTCAGTACCCTGTAGCCCTGCTGCCATGATTTTAGTGCTCAGCATTGTTCCAAAATGCCTTGTTACCTTTGGTCGTCCTCTATTAGTTCTGCAGACATGCAGTACCAATAAGCTCGAGGGGGTTTTGGGAGACGTCCAGCAACTACCTGACATAACAAAAGGATTTCTGAAATGCACAGGGAACAGGGCTGTAGGAATGTAGGTCACAGCAGCATGCTCACACAGTTCTTTAGTATAGGAGGCCTTGATGTGTGTACATATATGTATGTATGAGATAGAGAGAGAAACAAAATGAGCGTTAACTGTTTGAACAGAACCTGGCACAGATAGCTTATTATTTTATGTGAATATTGTTTTTTTATTTGAATAAAAAAAATTTATGAATTGACAGTTACTGTACTGTTTGTTGTTGTTTTGTTAAACCATGTGTTCATGTGTGTCTGCAAAGCATCAGGGATAGAATTTCCAATTTTATTAATTTTAATATAATTGATTTAAACATTATTTTTATATAATTACATAAATATTAATTTCATTACAATTGTATATTGTAATGAAATTTTATGTAATTTAAAATTTGTGATTTAAATTAAATTAATGTTTTAAGTTAATTTAAATAAAATAAATTATAAAAATTATAAAATAAAATAAATTACTTTTTTTTCTATTGAAGCTATTTTTGAGAACTGTATAATTACTTTCTTGTTGTTCTCCACATATTTGAGCAGTGATGAGGGAAGTGGGTTTAGAAAGCCCGTCGTGCACCATTTAAATTCCATCTCATTGTTTGTCATTCAATATCAGCGTCCGTCTGGAGCAGATTAATTCAATTTTTGTACTACTTCTAAACTTTAATGAGTGTTTAGTTACCTTGCTGTGTATCCCAGCTCCTAAATTAAACTTATTTTTAGGGTGGAGAGGGTGCTTTTACATTCATTCTCAAATATACCCATTAGTCTTTTTAATACTAAACTGAGCCTTATCACTCCACATCTTGGCATGCTACCAAAAAGTACTGCTGTGAATCATTAGGCTAATCTTAGGGGGTGAGAAAATAAATGAGATATTTATGTAGCTCTTTACCTTGATGTGTTCTTTCTATTTTTCCACCATAAACACACCCAGAGGACAGCAGGAGAAGAACTTCAGCACTCCATCTGCTACATTTTAAGTTCTCTACCGAGGTTAATTTGACACCTGCACATGTCTGGCTATGAAACAAAGAGTGCCAAACACTATTATTCACTGCCTTTTCCAGGTGCTAGAACAGTACTAGCGGGGGATTTTCATTGCTAGCATAGCAGTAGTAGTGCTTTATATTGCAACATCTTTAGTAGACTTCAGGTCTCTAGTACTAGCGTGATGTTACTGGCAGCTTTGTGCGTTAGGTGTGGAGTGAAATCTAACAGGAGACTTAGGTTTCCACCCTCTCATTAGCTTAATTAGTCCCTTTCAAAGCCTCACATGTGAACTGTCGATTGAGCCACCCTCTTAAAGATGTCAGGGTACTTTGCAAATGGCCTGTGATTCACAACCAGACTATGCTATGCTGTCAATGCATGTCATACTAGAAAGACATGCAATTGCCGGTGTGCATTAGCAGATGTAGTAACTCACCTAATGTTGAGTGTTTCTAATTCGATGCCAATCATATGAGGCTTTTTCACGCAAACCATTAAAAGGTGAACAGGCACTGGTTCTTGATTTGACATGAAGAACAAACACAAACATGTCTGCTGGGTTTTAAAGGTTATGTCTTCATTTACTTTAAACGAGACATGTCATTAGTTCATGAGTTTTTGGTTCAGTTTGCCAGAACATCTGCATCACACTTCACCAGTTGTTATAGTGATATAGTCTTTCTGCATATCAAATACAGGTCTAGATCTTTCTTTCTGTAAAACATGATTCATGACCATGAAGGTAAACATCCCACAACTAATTCACCTGAAAGCCTTTTATTTTAAAAAGTCCATCAGCACATTTGCTAGTACAGTCATCATATCACAAACGCCATACGTTAGCTGATATTCCACACGTTCACATAATGGTCTGAAGCATCTTATACAGAGACATCTGACCTTATTTTATATCATTCTTGCTTTAAGGATTGCTTATAGAATATCTAATACTTGGTAGGAGCATATGACTGCAGAAATATGACAGTGCATGGACACCACAAGCTTGTGAAAAGATTTTGTAGGCAATGAACAGCACACTTCCTGCAGACCACTCCACAATTCTGAGATATGCTGCGAATGACAAAACCCCAAACTCACACGAGTGTTCCTCCAACCATAATGTGTGGTGGTCATGCTGAAAGAGTTTAGACCTATCAGAGTGATTGCAGGACATGAGCGGGTGTAACTTGTGAGAAAGGAAACACACATTCACCTGTCAGAGATGTTTGTAGATGTACCAGGGGTCCCATGAAATGCTTATAACCCCACACCATTACAGAGCGTCCATATACTGTATGCCTGTCACTTTATAAATGCACTGGCAGACACAACCAATGGCATGCATAGGTGGAATTGCAATGTATTTGCTTAGTCTCATCTGTACCAGTTTTTCTGGCACTTCAATATATGTGTTTGTGTCGCAGTCTGGGAAAACCTGTTGCTGAAAGTCTGGCAAACAACCAAAACGGGCAACAGAATTTTTTTTGTATATCACATTTCACTAAAACTATGTAGATATGTGACCTGACCTGCCAAAATGAGTCGGAAGTCGGCGTTCTATTTTTTTAAGATACGGGCCGATTACACTGAAATACATCAAAAATATAGATTTTTCTTTTCTGGTCTTACATGAAAGAATATATCCTCAGAATTAATCACAACAAAGTTTCATCGTCACGATTATTGTGAAAATGCTCTTAAATGGCTATTTGAGTTGATTTGCAATTCTCAAATCTTACAAATAATGTTTAGAATACACACAGTTTTAAAAACTTTAAATGCGATTTTCTCGGTTTTTCAGTTGGAAAAAGGTGCTGCCATACCATAACTCAAACAACTGTAACTTGACAACTGTTTAAGATAAGACTTTGAGCAATATATCATTTTAAAGCTTATTTCTTCACCTTTCCTTAATTTCCAATTCCAATTTACTATATTTTCGGTCACTGTGACTAATTTTGCCAGATCAGGTCACATATTTGTATTTATTTATTAACTTTTCAGCTTCCTACAAAGAGTATATTCCTTCAGTCAGTTTAACAAACTCAGTGGTAAAAACAGTCATTACGGTGATAAAATAATCAAGATGTCTAAAACCTAACATCTAACATCATGAATTTGATCAAACCATTGGAGAACTGTGTGTCACAGGGAAACAGGCATAAGATTAATCAATTCAATTTGTAATCAGACGCTGCCTGTCAAAGTGCCCACAGGAGCTGGAGTGAAATCTTTGAATGCAATGTTTTCTCTTTTCATGTTTCTCTCTTTGTAAATCACACTTGTCTTGTTTTGTAAATCACACTTGTTTTTTCTCTTTGTAAATCACACTTGTCTTGTGGTCAAAGCACTTTCTAATGATAATAATAGTTGTTTTGTGGTTAGGGAACCGGTCTCGTGACTGGAAGGTCCCAGGTTCGATCCCCACACAGGGAAAGACAAGACTGACGTGCCCTTGTGCAATTCTCCTAACTATCCCAACTGCTCCCCAGGTGCTATGATTTGCCCCCCACTCTGGGCAAGTTTGTATACTGCCCTCTAGTGGTCGGCATTTCACTGCATGGATGGGTTAAATGCAGAGTTCATTTTCACTTCACTTTCACTTCACTGTTGTTGTTGTTATTATTATTATTATTATTATTATTATTACAACACAAAAATCACAAAAGGTGAAAAGCAAAGGCAAATATTCATACCCGGTGATGGAAGGTGTTTGTAACTATAGTGTTGTTATAGAAAACCTTTTTTATTTAGCTGTTCGAATCCCATAGCACCATATATACTGCTCTGAGCTCTGAATGATGACAAATCCAATAAGAAGGATTTGTTCATGTAGAAAATCTCGGTCACAACTCTCCATAAATCACATTACACAAACATACCTGCATTCATGATGCAACTCTGTCACATGCCTCTGTGTTCTTATGTACCTGATATGAATTTTATCCGAAACATACACTTTAAACAGAATTTCACACATGGCTTACTGAACAGTGCTGATCATTTTGCAGAATTATTTGGTGCACTGAAGGTAATGAAAGAATACCTTTCCAAGGAAAATGTTTAGACTATTTAAAGCTAGTTGGTGGTCCATAGATTGACTAGGGACAGCAGCTTCCCTGTGTGCTGTAACCTCAACTCTTTTTGTATATTTTTAAATTACCGCTAATCAAAGTAAACTGACACGTCTCTCACTGTGACACCAAAGAGTATGTAATTGGCACATTTGAGCTTTCCTTTCACATTAGCAGGTATAATTTCATCTTGTTTGTCTTGAAGAGGAGAGCCAGCGCAATTCTAACACACTTATTATATACATGCCACCAGAACAGCTTTCCTATGGCATTGAGTCTCTGGATCTCTACAGGAGAGCAGACAACATTCTTTCAAAAAGATCTTCCGTTATTTGCTGTTTTGATGATGATGATGATGATGATGATGATGGTGTAATCTCCAATAGGTGTTCAACTGGAAAAGGATCTGTTGATTGTGAATTGCGTGGCATATGATTTACATCATTACCATGGGGCAGCCTTTGGGCTTGTGGCTGGGGGACCAGCTGGTCCCTGCTTCATTCCCCTGTACCGACACCACTGAAGTGCTCTTGAGCAATGCACCCAACCCCCAACTGCTCCCCCACAGTGTTTAGGGCTGCCCACTGCTCCCAGCAAGTGTGTTCACTGTCCTATAGTGTGTGTGTTTGAATGCACAGATGGGTTAAATGCAGAGGTCAAATTCCTCTGTGTTTACAAGCACATTGGTCAATAAATGGTTTACTTTTGCTTTTTATACAATGACCCTCATGCTTAATGAATTTGGGCAAAGTTAACCTGATCAGGATAGAAATGTCTCGTTATAGGATATAAATTGATCAGTGAAAAGAATGTTATATTACATTATATAACATTACATATACATAAATATACACCCCCAAATGCATGATTTTAATTTGTCACCTAAATTGGTAAAACTTACTATTTTTTGTCAGAGGCTCTCAGACTGTTAAGAATAGAGAAAGGTGGCTGTATTGAGATAGAAAAGGCATGTGCACTAATTTGAGCACTCGTGGAAGATTTGCAGTTGATGTACAGACAATAAAGTCAATAAAGCTGTTAATAATGCTAAATTAAATTGACATATGAAGTCATTTAAATAATCATTGTAACAATTCAAATTTCACAAATCGTTTGTTTGTAAAAACTCTACTGGTTTATACACGTCACTGTGTATTTCTCATTGAAGGGAGAGTGTGGAGCTCATCGGCATGGAGCAGACTCTGTAAACATCTCGGCTAATGAATAGCATGTTGGTGGCAGGCTGCTTTGAGGACGATGCTTGTTGCTTTCGGAGGCGATTCCTGGCAAGCGCGTTGTGGATTTCCCATAGGCCTTCCTGCTTCGTATGCCAAGCTGCTCCCCCAAGAGCCTCTGCACACTTGGTGAAATTAAATGGTTTTGAAGAATTCCAATCATTACATCAGAGCAGAGCATTTGTTCACTGCTGATGGGTAAAAGCAGACAGAGCAAAAAAGCAAGGGAGGCCAGTAAAGGGAAGAGGAATAAAGGCTAAAGCAGAACAAGCTGGATTGCTCATAAGAATTATTCAAGGAGAAATGGCACCTGGCCTAAGGGGAAATCAAAGCTGCCTTCAGCAGGATTGGTCTTGGCACAATACGGACACAGTCTTGTTTGATGTCCCCCTCCCATCTGTCTTGTATGTAGTCTTTTATCTCCCTCTAAAGTAATATAGTCCTCACTGCAATTCAATAATGGCCCAACCGAGCCTGTCACCCCATGTTTGCTGCTTATCTCACACGCTGGGCCCACACCACTGCAAGTGCTCTGTGTATGTGTGTGTCATCCTGCAATGAAGGGTGGTTGTGGAATAGGAGCAGATAAGTGAGCATGGTGAGTGTGTTCATGTGCTATCCTAGCTGGGATCTAAATGGGGACTCGTGATTGGGCCGTCTGTGTGTGTTGGTATTCCTCAGTACTGTGTGGAATTTCTAAAGTGAACTCGTATCCTAATTGGATAAAAGAGGCAGATAAACTCTAGCCTGATGCTGAAAGTCAAGCCTGACACATTCCTGGAAATGGGAGCAATTTACCTTCGTACTGACAGCTTTGGGATACGTTGGGACTCTCTTACCGAGAAAAGAAGCCTTGATTGATACGTAGAGTCATATAAGAACACCTTCTATCTCTTCATCTTCCCTCTCTTTTTTGTGGTTAATAATTTGGATATGAAAAGCAATCTAATTATTTTGTAGTGTAACCATCATGCCCCTTGCTGCTCTTACACCTGCGTCATCTCTAATCCAATCACCTGGTACTTGTGATTCAACACATGCGCCTTGTTTGTTAGTCAGTCAGCGTGGCTCTGTAGTCCTTGTATTTCTCTTGCGACTTTGGGAAGTCTTGCCAACCCTAATGCATCCCATGTCTGAGGCATTTACTAACGTATTGTTATTTCCTGGTGTACATTCTCTCTCCAAACTCCACACACACTCACACATATACCTGTTTTATGCTAATTTTTATTGCACCGTCTATAACTGCCTTCCTGGTTTGTTGGACTAAATGTTCATCATACACACAAACTTACCTAATTTGCTACATGCACCATGATAAGCACGTTGCCCTTCGTTTTTTAAAGTTTTAGACATTTATTCTAAAGTAGCAACATAAATCCAGTCAACACATCCTGTTACAGAACTGTGGCCCAGGCTTTATAATCACTCAGTGTCACTGCACCGGAGGGTTCAGTGGGGATGTCACATCTGTTATCATGTACACCACCATTTAAAAGTTTGCAAACACTGGGCGTCATTTATCAAAGTGGAAAAGAACAAATTTATTCGTTAATCATTCAAAAGGGCATTTATACAAGAAATGTGGTGTTTATCAAAACGTCTCCATCCTAAAAAAAAGCTGCTAGGTTTGTCTAAATATACATACAAGGAGGCTTACTAATTTAAATAGCAATTGATAGGCTTGAAATACTATTATTCGCCTGAAATACTGCACATATATTAACGCTTTATATGTTGTCAATTAAAAGTCCTGATTTATTTCAATAGCAGACATGCATTCAGTGAAAACTGTGTGTATTAATGATGGGAAAAAAAACATATCAGAACAAATTGGAACAAATAAGACTAGCAAAAAGGTGTATCACAAAACAAATGTTGTCTTACTGTGTTGGATTGGTGACTCGTCCAATTTATTTCCCTGCTTTCCAGTGAGTGCTGGGATAGACTCAAGCATCCCTGTGACCTAGCAGTAGGATTAAGTGTATATAACTGAATGTATGAAACTATATAAGCAGACATAGAGAGGGTGTGCATCTTAGTTGCACTTAAAAGGTTTTTGTTTACCCATTAGTCGTAATTATGTTTTTAGCTCTCAGTAAACTTTCTCTTTAATGGAGTTTTGTAAAAACATTAGTTAATGCAGATCAACTGTGCTGTGAATGTGTTTTTGGCTCAGTTTGACTTCTGAAAGCATTTGCATACAATTTTGCTAAAAGATAAATGTTTTCAATTAATAAATCTGCCCCATTGTTAAGTCTTGCTGCAGATTTTGGCCAAAACTGCTAAAAATGATAAAAAATAATTTTTTTTCTCCAAAATACACCGCTCCAAAAAATTGGGCTTGAAGTCTCTTGAGTCAGTGTTATGATCTGGTTCTGATCTGGTATGGTTGCTTTAAATGGTCTGGTCAAGTTTCAGTAACGTTAAGTGGCAATAAAATGAAGTCAGCTGAGTCTCTGAATGTACAGAATGAGCAGGTTATAATATCAAGAGTTTTTTCTTACCTGATGGCAGGAAGACGATGCCAATGTGCACTGGGTTATAATAGTGAAAGAGTGTTTCAGAGAGCATGAGGAATCATTTTCACACATGCATTGGCCACCTCAGAGTCTTGACCTGAACCTTATTGAAAGTCTTTGAGATTACGTAGTGGGTCCACTTTTTTGGACATTGCATAGAGTAGTCAAAAATAAAGTAATTGCATGCAACAAAATATATGTGTGACTTAGTGACATTTGACCCATCCGTGTAGTGAAACCCACACATGCACACTAGTAAACACACACTAAAGGGGCAGTGAGCACACATGGCATTTAAGCATTTGGGGGTTAGGTGCCTTGCGTAAGGACACCTCAGTTGAGTTTTGTCGGTTTTGGGGTATGAACCTGGGACTTTCTGGAACCTACGGTGGGTTCCTTAACCACAAGCCTATAGCTGCCCCCCGGCACTGTACTTTCTCCAAAATACAACATCCATTTAACTCATGTTTGCTGTATTTTATTTACCATATTTTGACATTATTATGCAGAGTGAATGAAAAAAAAGTGAAACATATGTAACTCCACTAACATTCTCATAACAAAAGGTACATCAAATGAAGATGTGAAGATTGTACCCACCTTTAAATTGCGTCATGTAAGTTGGCTTGTGTTCAGAAGAGGCATTCCTAGATCAGTTATAAGCATCATACTTGGTCTACATGGCAGACCATATGTGCACAGTATGAGCAAACTAATTAAGTTTGAAGGTGTTAGCATGGCCTGAAGAATCACCCTGCTGTCTAGTGAGTGTGTGTGTGGGTGTGGGTGTGGGTGTGTGCACACTTGTGTTCATAGTGTTTGATAAGTCTGGTAAAGGGTTCTCAAATCAGGTCTAGTCAGTGGAGACCTTTCCCATCTGCCAGACCAGACACACAGAGGAGACTATTCTCTCCCTCTTCCTTCTTCCTCCCCAGCTCTATCTCTCTAATGGTACTTGTGCTGGTTGTCACATCCCCAGCTGCTTGGACACTGGCCTTTCACAGCTCTACCTCTAACTGACTGGGGCTTGTCGTTGTCTTGTCACAATCTTACAATCTCTTAATATTCTGCCAGCTCTATTAGTGGTATACTATACACAGATCCTAATAAAATCTCAGATGAATTCTGTAAGATACTAGCTCATAACATTTTACAATCACTATAAGCACTCTTATATGTCATAAGCACAACAGACAAGTGTTTTTTTTCCAATCACATGGAGATTAGATTCCTAACGATGGTACAACCTTCAGTGGCTGGTAGCCAACAGAGCTACATTGGCTGTGCTCTGTGGCTTATAAGGCTTGAATACTCTCTCCACTGTCAGTCACAGTGACACTAGCCAATTACAGGTTTCTGTAAGTTCATGTATGTATACGAGGGCAGATAAAACATAATGTAGCATGAACAGCAGTTTGAACAAAAACAGCACGATATTGGAGAGCAGGCTGGTGAGGGAAATGAAACTGGGTAGGAAAACTGGCCAGAGAAAGAAAGGTGGGGTTTTTGGTAGGCAAACCTAACACCTAACACCTAACTACTGTACATTTTGACTTGTGCAATTTTTATTTTCCTTAAAGTGTAACAAATATAGAAAACAGATACATGCCCTAGCCCAGATATTAGCTCACTGCTTTGCCCCCCCTCCCAGTGAATCTGATGATCATGTGACGACTGGTATGTTGTTCCGTGTTAGCATTGGATATCACAGAGTTTTATGTATAACTCCTGAGCGGTTGACTTTGGCCTGTTCCATTGTGTAAACCGGCAGTTTGGAAAGTAAAGTTGATACCAAACTAAACATTTCAGAAGCTTAATGTGGTTTTGGACCTGGCCCAAGACACTATGACTTTCTCATTTTCAAGAGTTTGAGACAGGTCTACTTTTTTGGCTCTTTGATCATTTTTGTGTGGGTACTATGTAAAATGCATATTCTGGAATTCAAAAAAGGAGGTTCTCATATCTCACATAATACATGAATGCTGATATTTCATTGAAGGACTTAGAAATATAGTGTAGCATTAAGTCCACTGACACTGACACTGACACTGCTTCCATTGCAGAATTGTAGAAAAACATTTTCCAAGCTGTAGAATCTGCCAGTAATACTTTTATTACTGAAGATCTTCTTTCATTGCTATTCCAGTGCAGTGGAGCACTCTGTCATTCCTTATTTTATCTGGCCTTTACAGTCTTTTAGGTAAAACCATCAAGGCAAAGCTCGAGCCTTACCGCTTGTATGAACACCAAAATGGAGACTATAAACTCAGCAGCCCTTGAGGGTAATGGCTCCCTCCTTAAGCAGGCATAAAATGGAGGATCCATGGGCATTATTTTTCCAACACACACACACACACACACACACACACACACACACAGTTTTGTCTTGATGTTCTTGTGTAAATGTACGCCCAACCTAACTGTAACCTTGGTTATGAAAAAGGCACCATTTTGGCTGTTGTATTTTTTTTTTTATTTTTGTTACCAAGCACAACAATAACTATAAAACTATAAAAAAGAAAGAAAGAAAGAAAGAAAGAAAGAAAGAAAATTGAACCCTGACCTTGATCGTAGTAAACCAAAATGAAAGCTATTTTTTAATTTTTAAAATACAACAGCTTTTATATTTTTGTTAAAATAAAACAGCTTTTATATATAAAATATGTCCTTTGGAAGTCAGCCAAATGTACCCAATGTAATCCCAGGGTAAAACCGGTCAGATATTCATATGCCTGTGGGGACATTTGTCTGGTCCTCTGTTTATAGGTTTCATAGAATTAAATTAATGCACTGTTATAGAGGACGATTCTCAGTGGAAACTTAAATATGGTCTTGTCTTCACTGTAAGCTTAAGAATATGAAGTATTCTGTCTACCCCGTACCTGTACTTGTATATGTTTTACTGCATAGATTTGTTAAATACAGTCATATATCTTTGTGTGTAAGAACAGGAGGTCAATCACTTCACTTTCACTTTCAGATATTTTAGTAAATGATTTAAAGGTAGGGTTTGCCCTTTGTCACAGTAGCATGATCTAAATGTTAGGTTCTATACTAAAACAACATGGTGTGTAATGATTTCAAGGATGATATTTATTGTGCATGAATATTAATAAGAAATTAGTTTCGTACCCGCCAAATCATGTCTATAACTTAGGAGGAAAAAAAGCGTTACAGGCGTTAATATTCAACAAATCAGTCAGCTCTGGAGCCGATTCTCAGCTCTGTTCTCCCAGTCATTAATGAAAAGGTGTTCAGGCTACTGAATTTTATCATGATCTATGAATCTATGATTTTGATGCAATAGAAAAGCAATCATTTGCGGCACCAAGCCAGGCAACGCATTAGTCATCATGCCTTTGACACTGCTGTCGAATTGGGTCGTTTGTTTAAATTAAAAGCACTCATTTGTAAATATACAGTTACATAAAAAAGATATACTTCCCCTTCACTTTGCTATATGAAAGAATACAGTAATGTTACCTTTAGAGTTTAGTGATGGAAAGGAATGTGGCTCGATTTAAAAAAAAAAAAATACATTGTAGCTCAAGGTCAATGTGCACACTTCAGCTTTCTTACATTAATTGTCATTGTCATACATTAATTAAAGTGCTCAAAGGTTTTTGAATGAAACTGCATTTGCAAGACTTTGGTCCTCCCTTTTTTGAAAGGTCTGTGTATGTAAATCTTTTGGCTCATTATATTGCTGTCATACACTAATTCCAGTGTGAGGAAAGGTGACTTTCAGTAGTTCACCTTATAACTCACAAATGCATAGCTGCTGGAGTGTTTTGAGCTATCGAACCAGCTGTTTGGTTTTACACTTCATGCTCATGTCTTTCTCAATTCAGTTCAAATGTATTTCTATAATATTTTTAAAGAAGGCCCATTGTCTTAAAGAAACTTTAAAGAAATAAATAAATTTTGGATATTCATTTTAAATTTATAAATGTATCCCTCCCCTCCCCTGAAACCTGTCTGGGGCGTTTTCCTATCTTTCACCCAGTGAGCGCTGAGATGGACTCCAGTATCCCTCACAACCTGGTAGAGTAAGTGACTTAATCAGTGCATGCGAGATAGAGATAACTTTCCTTAGTAAACAACCTGAGGTGACTGTGGCAAAGAAAAACGACGACAACATGAGGAGGAAACCTTGAGAGGACCCAGACTTGTAATGAAACCCATCCTCTACTGGGGTCTATAAATTACTTTCCTTTTATAACTGTATATTATAAGGTCAAAAAAGTGCAATTACGTTAACTTATAAGCGACTTATGAGTATACAGTAGCATTTCTCACCCATTCACTATCTAAGCTATCTATCCTACTACTTGATTGTAAGTTGTGGCACGGAGTGGAAGGAGCCACTCTAGACAGGTCTCCAGTCCATCACAGGACAGACATACTGTACATTCACACACACTCGCATCTAGGGGCAGTTTAGTATCCCCAGTTTAAATGCATGTGTTTGGGCTGTGAGAGAAAACAGGAGCACCGGGAGGAAACCCACATAGACACAGGGAGAACATCCAAGAAGAAAAGACCCTGGCTGGACAAAGACTGTCCCCATAACAATGCTACATACTGCAGCATTGTGCTGCCTTGTGTAAACATTTCAGAAAGTTTATACTAGGAGTGGAAACTTTATTCTTCTACTGTATCAGTAATGATAGAAATCAGAGGAGACATGTTTTATGAGAAGTCAGGAAAAGTATCTAGTGTACATCTCTAATATACGAATATGCTGACTAAGGAGTTTTGTTGCATATCATTAAGGAAATGTAAAGAATTAATCCAACTTTGAAGTTTCTCATAGCTCTACTTTATTTACACGTATAGCCAAGATTTTGTGATATATCAAAACCAATCAACCCATGATTCCTGATTAAATAACCCCCCCTCTCTTTTTCTCTCTCTCTCCCTCTCTCTCTCTCTCTCTCTCTCTCTCTATTTCGATCTCTCTCTCTCTCTATCTTTCTCTCTCTCTCTCTCTCTCTCTCTCTCTCTCTCTCCCCCTCTCCCTCTCTCCCTGAGCAGCAGTGACAGTGAGTTAGTGTGTGTGTCTATGAGCTGAGCAAAAGCTAAGCTGAGCAGGTTAAGCTGCAATCGAGCTGAAAATCTTGACTTCTGTTTGTTTGGGTTTTATGTTCCTGTCTGTTGACCATGTAGTCAGGGACATAAAACTTTAACAATGGACATGAGCGTTAGTAAATAAAAACTCACACATGGACCTACTCAGGGTCTTCCATTAATTCTGCCATTCTGCCAGGTTTGAAGAGAGTCTATATGTGAGATAGAGAGAAATCTATCTTTATTGAAGTATAAAGAGTCAACTCTGCATTCTGTGCTCTTGTGTTCATAGTCTTGAGAACCAGTGGGCATTAATAATGTTAGTCATATATATTAACCTCATACTGTGGTGCCTCATAACACTGTGGTGACGGTCCAATACACAGTGGGTTCCAGACGTGTGATTTCACTTAAATGAAAAGTAGGAGCTTTGAAATATTTACATGATTTTGAGAGTTTCTTAGTATTTGGTTTGTCCCCCTTATTGCTTTAATGACCATGTGCACTCAAGCTGGCATGCACTCCACAAATTTGTACAAAACTTTATGATCTGATTTAGATAAAATCCATCAGAGTATTATCTATACATATGATTCAATAGAAAAGATTATACATCAGGAAAATCTGGTCTTTTATACAAAGGAGTTATCATGGTTACCATGACAATTGTATAATGTTTAAACTCAAGATATTGAATATTTCCTTTCTTTATTTAAAGCTATTTCAAATATCTACATTCTCCCTATTGTACACTGACATGCCAAAATTGATCATGAATTGATTAGGAACTGGCATTAACCCAGGGGACAGCTTGGGAACACCCACACCTGAATAAATTGTGATGTGTTATCTTGTGAGTCAGGTTGAACACTGGCCAGCATGCTCATTTCAGGGTGACTGCAGAAGATGTACGTATTGGGAATACATCGCAGAAGGCATTACCACCCACAGTGGACAGCGCAGTGGCTGCCCATGGGTGCTTAATGATTGTCACTGGCAGCATCTGGCTAGCATCATCTGTGCACCACACATACAATGCAGGTGGCACCACAAGCATATCCCACAGACCCAGTGGTTTTGGCCTGATGGAAGGGTTCATGTCTGACACAGACTTCATGAAGCCATACACCCCAGTTGTCAACAAGGTACTGTGCAGGCTGGTGGTGTTTCCATAGTGTTGTTGGGTATGTTTTCATGGCATGCATTAGATCTACTGATTATCCTGAACATGTCTCACTGCTTGGTGACCATTTGCAGACCTTGATGAAAAATTCCAGCAGGATATTGGTTCAAGGAGTATTCAGGAGAGTTCTAATGAATGGTGTGGCCTTAACATTTGCATGACATAAGCCTAATGGAGCATTTATGGGATGTGGAGGTCCATTTGCACCTGAGGTCCTGCACCTACAAATACCTCAGAGCTGTAGGTGGCTATAGAGTCGGCTTGGCTTAACATCTCTTTAGACATCTTAACTTGTAAAAGCTATGCCAGGCTAAGATATGCAGACTGAGTTTACCTAGAGATACAAAATAAAATAAAAAAAAACATGGACACAGTATTGATTAGTTTAAAGAAATAAAAAAATGAAGGATTTTTGCACAAAATATAGGATAAAGGTTAACCAGAATTATGTCTGCTTAAATATTGCACATATTTTCATCCATAAGCTTGAAATTCTGTTTTGACATTTCATTATTTCATAATGGAACACAATTTCTCTTTCCCAAACAAGCAAGCCTGTGAGATCTGTTCCATCCTCAGTTCAGCGGGTGAGGCAGTCACTAGTAGCAGTAGGTAAAGGCCCACTGGGATTTGGGGAACATTATCATTCTTGCTCTGCACAGTTCAAACTGTTCACAGCAAAGAACTCAGTGTAAACAACTTTGACACTTTAGCTTAGTGACATGGCAAGAGAGCAGAGCAGAAATCTACAGAATAATGAAATACATAAACACAAGATGTTCTTAGCAGATTCCTTTACCTAAGAATTTAAGAATTACTAGAAAGCATGTCAAAACTATTAATAATTGTAAACAAAAAATCTTCGAATATGAGAATGAAAACATTCCCATGACTCTTCAAGGTCCACACATACACTGACTGATCACTTTATTATGAATACCTGTACAAAAATCTTGTCCAGTTTTAGTAAACCTGAGCGCATTTTAGCCTTGGATTTTTGTTCTCAGCTTATAGGAGCGTAATGCTGTTGTAGTCCATATGTTCATATGTAGTCCTTATGTCATTCTGACATGCTGCCAACTATTTTGCCTTACTGTGTTTTTCACACAGAAGGAATGTGACCTCCGCATTTAACCCATCCGTGCAGTGAAACACACACACCAGTGAACACTAGGGGCAGTGAACAAACTTGTCCAGAGCGGGGGGCAGCCCTAAACCATGGCGCCCGTGTTAGGCGCCTTGCTCAAGGGCACCCCAGTCGTGTTTTGCCCTGGGTGGGGATCGAATCCGCGACCTTCCGGTCACAAGACCGGTTTCCTAACCATTAGGCCACGGCTGCCCGACACAGTGGTACTGGTTGGTTATTTGAGTTACACTAGCCTTCTAGTCAGCTCAAACCCAGTATGACTAATCTTCTCTTATCTCCTCTGTCATTAAAAGATCCACAGACTTTCTGCTCAGTGGATGTTGGCGTACAGGTGTTCCTATTAAAGTGGGCAATGAGTATATTTTCTCATTCTCTTGACTACATACGTTTTACTACAAAGCGATTCATATAGTAGTAAATAAAATGAATTAACTCAATAATATGCTTGGACTTAGGGGTTAAGAGTCACAACTGTGGTGAATCTTCTTTGCAGTGCTGATAGTCTGCGTCTCTGAAGATAACTTGTATATAAAGTCTGTATATTCACTCAAGCAGTTCTGCCAGGATGCCTTGCCGTGTGCTGTTCTCAGTCTGCCTTCCATCAAATTCCATTTTTCGAGGTATGCTTTTGCATTTTCGAGAGGGTTAGTTGTCTTACTCCACTGCTCTAAAGACAACTGATGATTCATAGGCAGTGACACTTTGACAGATGGACAGATTTGAGGTATTTTGGAGACTTCATCCTTGATGCAGGTGGCAAAATGGAAAACATTTTTCACTGTGTTTGTGGCAGGGTTGCTGTGTGTGTGTGTGTGTGTGTGTGTGTGTGTGTGTGTGTGTGTGTGTGTGTGTGCGGGAGGCACATCACTACGCAAGATATAAAGCTCTTTTATAGGAAATATATTTAAATATTGTTAGAGCCGTGATCTATACCTCCGTAGATCCATGTGTTCTTGTTATAAGATTTAGACGTATACAGCCCTCTGAATATTTACCCCACTTGCTCATTTAAATATCTTAAGTGCTGTATTCCATCACACACTCCTGTTCATGCACATGAGATGCCTACTGCTACTATAATAAGGCACATGGAACCAAATAGCACAACAATAGCTTCTTTGCACAAAACACTGTTTACGGTATGACTTTAATGTGAATTATCTATATAATAGATAAACTTCTATTTTCTTTTATATATAGTATAATTGATTTCCTGATAATGATCAGGTTAGAAGGTGGTAATTCATTTTTCTATAACAGCCCTGCTTGATATAATGACTCTTTTTCTGTGATGAAAGGGATGAAAGTGAACTATTTGCCTACTGTGCTTGCACACAGAGGAATGTGACCTCTGCATTTAACCCATTCGTGCAGTGAAACACACACCAGTGAACACTAGGGGGCAGTGAACACTAGGGGGCAGTGAACACACTTGCCCGGAGCGGGGGGCAGCCCCAAACCACGGCACCTGGGGAGCAGTTGGGGGAGTTAGGTGCCTTGCTGAAGGGCACCTCAGTCGTGTCTTGCTCTGGGCGGGGACCGAACCCACAACCTTCTGGTCTAGAGACCGGTTTCTTAACCACTAGGCCATGGCTGCCCCATGATCATTTTTTGGAAGGAGTCTCCAGTGTCAGTGGAGTAGAAGCCAGAGGTAAAGCTGATGCATTCACACAGAAATGAGGGCCATGCTTTATTCTATTATGTTATGTTATGTTATGTTATGTTATGTTATGTTATGTTATATTTAATTTTATTATTTCAATGACATGACACGCTTTCATAGTAATAACTTGAATGGTGAGAAGAAAGAGAGGCTGCCGATTGATAGACTGTTATTCACTGCTATAGACTGATATCAGGAAGTAACTTGTTCGGTGAACATGCCACAGCATTAACCATGGGATCATATCACACCATCATCCATTATCTCCCTTTATCCGCACTCCCTGTTATGTTGTTTTATACCTTACACACTCTAACCTGCATTGCAGGTTTCCTACATGTGTAAATTTATTGCTTTACACTGACAAGAGTCAATTAACTGAATTACATTCATGATAAGATAACTAAAAGTGGGTCAAAGATCAGTGTAAGCTGTATGGACAGAACCATATACTGGATTAAATCAGGTCACACTCCACTTACAACTTTATGGTCCATGTTGGTGACATGCATGCTTAATTTTTTCAAGACTAAACCCATGACTCAGTGTTCTGTATATCTTTCATCCACCCCCACTATCTTTTTTTTTTTAACTTCCCTTGGTACATTTTGCCATCCACTGGGACAATCTGTTCCTTTTGAAAGTGCCGATTGTTGACAAAACGTCCACTCCGTCTGCATAGGCAAATAATTACTCAAATTAATTAAGAAAGCTGTGAAAGCCTGCAGGCACGATTTCTGTCTGACGTTGGAAAGTGGCTGCGTAAAGTACATATAACCACTAGAGGGCAATGCCAAATGACCCTGAGTGGAGAAAATACGGATTGCCAGGTCCTGTGAGAGCCAGTGTGTTTTGGAATAGGAGGTTAGGTTTCAGAATTTTCAGCATAAAGATCTTAATGTATCTTTTAAAAGCCTGGCATGCTGGCTTGTTGGTTTTCTTAGCTGGTGTAGTCTCATCACACACTGAGTAATTAATGGCTTGTGACAATGTGTGTTAGTAAAATATGTGCATGCATATGTGTGTGTGTGTGTGTGTGTGTGTGTGTGTGTGTGTGCACTGTGCACTGAAGAGGCATTATCTATGAGTTGAGAGCAATCATATCGATAGACATTTAAAAGAAGGCCTTACTGACTGTCTTTCTCCCACATACACCACTAAGAGCCTGCAATGTAATCAAGTCAAAAATTGAGCAGAGGAGGATGATTGTGTTCTGAGCTTACAGTCACAGCCCCCAAATACACTCTTCTACAGGATTAGAGCTGGACTCAGCTTTATCAGCTATATACAACAAAACCCAATCTAGTGGCATTTGGCATTTTCCCACTACACTCTCCCTACATCCCCAGACCATATTCATGTCTTAGTTCATACTCGAATGTTTCACTTACTTAATAAAACATACGAGGACAACAGTAAATGACTGCCTGCCTTTTTAAATAAGACTCCTTTTAAATGGATGGGAATATTACTTGATATGATCTGAGAGATGATTGATCTAGGAAGATGTTCTAGCATTTTGCGGCTGAGAGAGGTCAGATGACCCTGTCACACTCCATATCTACACACTGACTGTCTATGAACTCTGCCTTTTAACAGATCATTTTATAAGCATTTGATCTGTAGCTCACACTGTAGACGCTTCACGTTCATTCCCGTCTACTCTGATATATAGTAATAGTACAGGGCACATTGGCCACATTGACATAGCTACTGCACTGTTGTGGCATTATGTATATATATATGATGAAGATAATGCCTTAATATTAGCATGGTTTTACTCAGTACTTAAGCTACCTATTATGCTACTGGGTTATTGGAGGTGCTGGAGTCTACCCCAGTGCTCGTTGGGCAGAAGCCAGGGATCCACCCTAGTCAGGTCTCCAGTCAATCACAGGAAGACAAACAGACACAGAGACAGACAAAGACATTTTCACACAACTATAGGTGCACCTAGCAGCAATTTATCAGACTGCATTTCTTTAGAGCTCTTTATCCATGGGACTCCTAGTACATTTACAGATGTCTCTGGCAGGTGAACGCTACTATGTGTGCTTTCTTTCTTAAACTTGTTCATGTCCTGTAGTCATTCTAATGGGTTTGGCCTCTTCCAGCACGACAATAATTTCAGTTTAAGGCAGAATGGAAGCACAGTGTGTAGTACTGTAATTTATTTGAAGGGTCTGGGTTTGATTCCCCAGCCCGGATCCTTTTTGTGTGTTGTTTGCATGTTCTTCCTGTCTCTGTATGCTATTCCTCCAGGTGCTCCGGTTTCCTCCCACAGTCTAAAGACATGCAGTCAGGTGAATTGGAGATAATAAATTTCCCCTAGGTGTGTATGTGTGTGAATATATCTGTCTATGTGTCTGCACTGTGATTTAGTAGTGACCTGTTAAGGATGTTTTCCAGCCTTCTGCCCATAAGAGCTGGTATAGACTCCAGTAAACTCCTGTGACCCAGTAGTAGGATAAGCGGCTTACATAATGAGTCAGTAAAAGTAATTTATATTTCTGTTGGTCATTGGTGATCATTTAATCAGATTTTTGATTGGCACTATATATTTTTAAAAATATTTGCATTATAAGACACTGTAGTGCTTTATGTAATCTTGAGCATTTTTCAAATGTATTCTTCTCACATTCCTTTCAGAGAAAGTCTTGGTTTTTTTTCGAGGAAATGCAAATACTATGCTATCAGCTGGCACGATTAAAATATTGCTGTGCTGTTGTGGTGCATAAATAAACTTCAAGGGAATTGTGCAGAAATGGAGAGCAGTGTGTTTATCAGAAGAGCAGTTCTCTCTAGCCTGAGGTTGGAGAAAATTCAGCTTGAATAAATTAACTTGGGCTGTTTGGATAAAAAAAAAAATCAGTTTAGTTTTATCATCTCTTTATTAACCTACATAGGATCTGGCATCTGAACCAGTATTGTTTGATGCTTCTGCAGTAGTTCATCCAACTTGGGGCCTAATGGTATCCAAAAATATGCAGCATGTTTCTGATGCGTGGAGATCCTGGGAGAAGGTAATTTCCGGCTCTAACAGGTATGACTGCTGTGAAGCGGAGAGAGGAAAGGCCACAGGTAAACCAGCAATCCGATATCAGCTCAATTCCTGCAAGCCCTGAACGAACCAGTGAGTTGGAAGAGTAGGTCTGCGTAGATAAACGTTAGCTTCAGCTTCGGTTGTCCTTTCCAGCATGCATACTATTGCATCTTCTCATCTACACCTTCCTCCAAGGCTCACAAGAATGCTCCTGGTATGTTATCCCTCATGTGTGGGTGGGTAGGTGTGATGCCAGCAGAAAGAATGCTGTGGGTGGAGGAATCTCTCCCGAGACTGCATGGGCTACCCCAGGAAGGGCCGCTGTATTTATTTCCACCTTTCCAGCACTAAATCCATTAGTGCCACAATTTCCTCCACCCTATCCGCACTGCCCTTGATAACACCCACCATCTATTTTATTTTATTCTTATTTTCAATTTAGCGGATGGGAAAAAGGTTAGGATTACTTATCGACAGGTTCTGTCTGAACAGGCTGAGGAAGCAGGCATCACACGAATGGATTCCCTAAGCCCATTTTCTGCATGCCTGACCGGCTGGCTGAATGCACGTGTGTGAAAAAGACTGAGGTTTTCTCTGGGAGGTTTCGAAGAGGATTCTCTGTTATGTACTGTTTTGCATTCAACCTTTTTTTTAAATCTTCAGCTGATTGTATGTTTTGTAAAGGCAGGTGTGATGAATACTAGTCTCTTTTACATGGTTGCTATGATACACGTGTTATAATTAAATAAAATGGAACTATTTTGCCGTACTGTGTTTTGCACACAGAAGGAATGTGACCTCCACGTTTAACCCATCCATGCAGTGAAACACACTCACCAGTGAACAGTAAATACACTTGCCCGGAGCAGGGAGCAGCCCCAAACCACAGCGCCTGGGGAGCAGTTAGGGGAGGTAGGTGCCTTCCTCAGTCATGTCTTGCCCAGGGTGGGGATCAAACCTGCAACCTTCTGGTCACAAGACCGGTTCCCTAACCACTAGGCCACAGCTGCCCCAAAGTGCACCAGATCGCTGCGAGCAGGGTTCGAACCTGCGCAGGGAGACCCCATTGGATTTCAAGTCCAACGCCTTAACCACCCAGCCATCGCAGCTCGACCTGTAAGTAAAGCTGTTAAAATTCACTTAATTGACCATGTTTATAAAATCCCTACACTTTTAATTATATTCTTTTGGCCTATGCGACCTTCTGGTCACAAGACCAGTTCCCTAACCACTAGGCCATGGCTGCCCCAAAACAGACCAGATCACTGCAAGCAGGGTTCGAACCTGACCATGTTTATAAAATCCCCACACTTTTAATGATATTCTTTTGGCCTATCAAGGTGAAATTGTTAACTTTCAGTGGGTAGTGTTACCACCCCACAGTTACAGTTCACTTAAGAGCTCAGATTACTGTCTGTGCAGATTACTATCCCCATGTTTGTTTTGGTTTCTTCCTGGTTCCCTGGTTTTTCCCATTGTCAAAAAAAAACATTCAGGTAGACAAATTGCCCCTTGATGCTAATGGTGACTGAATGTGTGTGCATAGTGCCCTGAGCTTGAGTGGTATCCTCATAGAGGTGAATTCTTCAGCCTTATGCCCAGTGTTCCTGGGACAGACTCTGGAGCCACAATAACCAGTATACAGCAAGTGGAAATGCCACTTTGCAGCTGTATTGTCTCTGGTTCTAATCCTGAGCTTGGGTTACAGTCTGTGTGGGTACTGTCTGTGTATTTTGGGTTCTCACCAAACCATGCACTACCCTATGATAAATTGTCTCTAGGCATTAGTGAGAGTGTGCTCTGTGATGGCTTGGCATCCTGTTCTGTGTGTGTTCTCACTTTGTTTCCTGGGAGCCTTTTTTTGGCTCCTGATTCATCACAACCAAATGCATGAATAAATATCATATAGTAGAACAAAATAAAAGGAAATTGCAATATATTATTTATTTAATAGGGCCTGGAATAATAGTATTTCACGTGTAGAAGAAAATAAAATAAATGAAACCATAAAAGAACAGTTGTAAAAATAATGAAGTGGTGTTTAAAGCTGTAATTAATATGAAGAAATGTTAAATAAAGAGGTGTTACTTCATGGTTTTTTTTATGTTTAACTGGTAATATAAAGAGCCTGACAAATATAGAGGAGCAGTGAGTTCCAGATCTATGGAGAATAAAGCAAAGGGCTGCAATAAATAAATAACCCCTTTCTCTCTCTCTCTCTTTCTCTCTCTCTCTCTCTCTCTCTCTCTTTCTCTCTAGATCTTCCACTCTTACACACACACCCTCACACAGACACACACACTTACACATGCACCTGGATGATGATGGAAGAGTACTGTCCATCTGACCATCCATCTTGATGTGTCCACTCTCCTCCTTCAGTCTCTCCAACCGGAGCAGAGCCCAAGCCCCCCAAACTCATTTCATCTGCGTCATCTATCCACATGTTCATCACTCTGAGTCAGACCCGTCTGAACATCCCAAACAAAGCTTACTCACTTCTACAGTCTTTCTCTATCCTAGCCAACAACTGGGTTTGCTGCTTGTCTGACTTTATTGCAGTGTAGAGATACGAGGGCATTCGGTGTGTTTATGTTTATCCAGGATTATGTTTTGCATTTACACCCGGCTAGAGAGAAGAAGCCAGTGGAAGTCTGTAGCATGGCTTCTCTGTGTTTCCTGTTTTTCTTTGTAGAAGAAATAAATTGAACAAAATCATTATTAGCCATAATACTTCTCATAGCCCCTTTATGAAGATCGATCTCTAGGCTGCATTATAAATCTTAATGAAACTTACCATAACAGAAATTAAAACGGGCTACATTTGTTATGCCAGGCCCAAGGGCTACATTTCCATATAAAGTAATAGAGGGGTGTATTATTCAACCATTACTGACTTCCATTCCACTTCTGCATGAAATATTGTAAGATGAATGGCTTTGCTATATTTTGGGATGGTGTTGACTGGAGTGTTATTTATAGCCACTGTATTATAACTCTCTTAACACCTCAAGCTCACGTGGTCATGTGTGGAGAGACACGGTGTTTTACTCTTTAGATCTTGCCCATGCCTGACCTTTAAGCAGTTACAGCATGTAATTCAAAGAACTAATTTTAGCTTTAAGGTCATTTCATCACGTATGATATGGAAACCCGGTTATTGGTATCTTCACTGATATGATCTCACAAAGTCATTTTCATCATGTAATATTAGCGGCGCTGTGTAGCCATTATATTGCCTGTTATAAGGTATTGTACATTGTGCACGAGTGAACACATTGTGTTTGGTCTTCATGCATATTGAAAAGACAGGAAACCACCGCTGGCCTTTTGTGTCACAGCGCATTCACTTGATACTTACTGCAGAAGATTGGATGAAAAGGGAAGGATAGAAAGGTGCTATAATACTTTTGTCAGCTGTCCAGGATAATTGATTTGTCCTGAAAATTTCCACAGACATATAGCAAGTTTTTAATACTAGGACACATGCTTAAAGGATAATATTAATGCACATATACACAAGTAAAGCTAAGAAAAGGAGTTACCCTTTGAAATCCTTAAAATCACCTATAGTTGTTTATAAAGGCAAGGGTCATTTTTATCCTAGTTGTGTTTGTTTATGCATGTGGGCATGGGGCATCATTATTGTGGAGGTACAAGCTACTTGTTAATTAGCTTATTAATTCAATAACTAATGATCATCGCCATAACCAATAATGATCAAAGCCAATATATTTAAAGCTGATAATCATAATATAATGTTTACTTGTCTTATTTTCTTTACTACAAGTTTCAGAGTTGCTCATTTACCAAAAAAAAAAAAAGGAGCTTATCACTAGAAAATATTCATTATTATAAAAATACCTCAGCTGCCTAATGAATGTGGTGGTAGCACCTAACCCCCAACCCTGGATCTGTGGAGAAGGGCCCGCGCCCCCCCCCCCCCCCCCCGGGCTCTGCACAAGTGTGTTCACTGCAACCTAGTGTGTGCATTTACTAGTGTGTGTTTCACTGCACGGACGGGTTAAATGCGGAGGTCAAATTCCGCTGTGTGCAAGCACTGTACACTTCACTGTACCCATCTTATTTAAAAACTACTAAGCTTTTAAAATATTTTTAAAACTGAAGCACTTAAAGCTTTTTTTTTAACTTAAGTAAATGTAGCAGTTAAACATATAAAGTAAATGTATATATAAAAAGTCTTTTTATATTTAAACATCTTTAAAAAAACCTCTTTACATTTGTTGTTTTGTCCACACAGGTTAGATATCTGTTACATTTTCTCTGATATTCAACCCACCTGGTATCATGCTGGTATCAGTCCAAATACCAATACTGGATACTGAATCAGTGCCATATGTGGTTTATACCATTGCTACTTAATAACTTACAAGGAAAGCTTTTTTCTTGTACTACATCAGATGCCCGACTTTATTCTCAGACTGTTGGTTTGGGGTTCCAAATAAATGTATTAAAAGAAAGCGTATTGAAAGACTCTAATGTTGTTAATTTAATCTTAATATGTTTCATCAAGCATATTATCAGAATCACTGATATGGTGTAAGTAGCGTGATGTTAACTTCAGGAACACAGATCTAGATTTAGGCATCGCTAAACTGATGATGAAGTTAAAGTCCAGTGGAAACGTAGCAGGAGCTGAATGACAACCCATCCTTCAACTGGGAAAGCGAATGGGAAAGGACAAAGCAAGCCAAAAGGCTATTTAAAGTCTGATCATTCATTTCCACTTGCTCTCTTAATCCATCTCTCATGGGGGAATGGGCCTTCTTTCACCTACCTAAGGCTAGCAATCTATTCCTACCCCTATGTTTTAAACCCATCCAAAGACGGCCAGCTCGGACAAAATGCTGTGAACTTTGACATGATTTATTTATTACAAACTGATATGTTCTGTAATCTTTTGGCTTCTAAAAGGGCGCTGTAAGGCATAGTTTGACATTGTCGGTATGAGCACAACTTGTTTGTTTCATGTCTAATAAAAGTAATAAGGCAGAGAAACAAGGACACACCAGGTGGGAATTTTACAGACGTTTTGTGTTTAATTTGATGAAAATCTTTTCCTCGCTCATCCTCTTCTTAACTCTCAGTGTTAAGAAACTGAATGTGGTTCACTGTGTCTTTTTGACTACATTATACCACAATATCACATTTACAGAAGACTCCGGACCTGGGCTGCATATAATATATAAAGTAAGGAGCCATGCAAAGAAGTGGTTTCGCAAAACAAAGGTACTAAATGTCTGCAAGCCAAAGAACTGCATGTTGAAAAATGACAAAAAGACATTTTTTACATCAGCACAACCCAAAGCTAAAAGACTTCACCTGATTAAAAGATTGTTCAGTATTTGATGATGGAGCCCATGAACAGTACTGTGAAAATCTAAAGATGTATCTAAAGAACAACTGTAAAGCACATATGGCATCACAAATAATTAAAACATAAACAACCAGTAAAAATTTTAAATCATAACATAATTAGCCTCACTGTTTAAAATATTTAAATGACCTAAGATACCCTGCAGTGCACTTATGAGAGGAAATTAGCTGCTAGGTTGCTCCAGGCTTCTTGGGGAACCTGCTGCATTTGTTTTGTGTCTGTTTGTGAGAAATGTGTTCTATTAGTTAATATGGTATATAATGTAATACAAAAATGTAACTTTATTTAATAAAACAGCAGCAACAACAACAACAACAACAAAACAACAACAACAACAGAATAAGAATAAGAATAAGAATCATAAAAGAATATAGTAGGCATTTTAGTCTTTTGCAGTGATATATGGGTGTGGATTTTTTTCAGACACTCGACAGTGCAGCGTTGAGACACAATGCAGATGTTTCTTAAAAATCGTAGTTGAAAAAAAAAGGCAGTTCAGTAAAGGTGCAAATAGATTACCAGGGTAAAGGCTAGAATCAGTGTCCAATAATGTCAGAATCAATAATCAGAAGTATACACAGACACACTAACAGCTTTGGGCTTGCACTGAAAACCAAATAATTTGCAACTAAAGAAACTCAGAACAGTGGTAAACAGATAGACAGGACTAACAACATACAGCTAAAACTGCCATGAATTCTGGGAATCAGAGTTTGTACTGGGTGTCCTAATAATATATGTCAATAAATCCAAATTAGTACTAGATCTGATATTATACAGTGGTATTATATGAAATGTCCATGTATAATAGTGTATAATAATTGAATGTTGAATGTACAACATAATAATAATTGAAAAATTGAATGTTGAATATCAAATACAAATGTTGCTAGAGAAAAATGTTTTTATATCACTTTGTATTAGCTGTGTTATTCAAAGTAGGATGCTAGGTGATGTTACGTTGTATGCACATAAAATGTATGATATACCTATGGGCTTATGCATATAGGCTTATGTATACTATGTATATGTTTTCACTTGTGTGGACCATTTACCTTATTACCATATTTATGTGTAAATATGTTGGTATTTATGCATAATCAGGTCAACTGGATATTTTATCCCCCAACTTCTTTTTTTCCTAGTCTTGGTCAGTTCTCACCCAGCATCCAGATCCCCCATTATACATGACCTACCAACCACAGAAGTGAAGGCTATAACACGCTTCCTCTGAAACATGTAAAGCCAACCTCTGTGTATTTTCAGACTGCAGTACCATGTAACACAATCAGCCCTCTTCTGCATACATGAGCTCACAGATAGCTATGATTGGCTAGTGTTGCTGAGATTTGCCGTGACAAGAGACAGATTATCCAAATGTTTCTGCCCAGCGACATCAGTTTTGATCTCTAGACTACAGTAGGATGTCACCATCAGGATTTGAAAGTAGTTTCAATATGATAGACCTCTTAAATTAATAATAACTAATACATACTACAATTCACATCTTTATATCAGTATTAGGTCTCGATGTCCTATGCTCTATTACATTACCCACCCCTTTTAAATCTTTATTTTCCTATACCATTTGGTGACAGTGTCTTATTGTTCCTATTGTCCTCCATTACATGCTAACTATGCCTTAGAATTCCATTAATTCAACAGAAAGTGCTAGATGTATTGAGATAAAGTTGGTTCTTAGGCTGGAGTTCCTTAACGTGATGAGTGGCCCTTTAGAGTTATGGGCGTGCTAAGGACCGAAACTGAAGGTACCATTAAAGATTCTGTCCCGGTCAAGTCTTGCAACTTAATTGCTGTAATCGTTTGATGAATTGCAGCCATTTAGACCTCATCTATATGCTTCAGCAATTTTTTATAGGTATTGTAAAGCATTACGGTTTCATCCTGCATCTTTCCGTCACCAAGTGGGAACCAACCCAAAACTGTTAAATATGTACAATTGGGCCAATAATGAGATTAATAAGTTCTAAATGAGTGCCAGGGTAGAGAAAGAGACTGAAAATCCTTCATCCTTTGAGGCACCGCCAGTGGAACATATTATCAGTCCTAATCGTAAATGAGGTTTAGAAGTTTTACGCTGCACTTTCACAGCTTTTTGTCTGCCTTCAGATTCATTGTTCCAGGTGTATTGTTTTTTTTTAAAGAAAAGCAGAGCCAAAAATGAGAGCAGGGTAGGAAGTTCTCACATTTGAAATAAGGTCACAGTAGCACCTGTGCGGAGAAGTCATGGAAATGAAATCCACAGGGATATCGTTCAGTATATTCCTGCTAATTTTAAATTCCCTTTTAGAACTTGTGTGTGAATTTCGTATGTTCTGAGTATAATCCCTAAAGGTTTCTCTAAAAGAAAGAGACAGCATGGTGTTATTTTATTTCATGATCTGGATAGATATAAAATGCAAAATAAATAAATAAATAAATAAATAAATACAGCTGGTCCTGGATTACGCCGGTCCTCCATCATCTCATGCTTGCATGTATTTCCATTACTTCTGGCACACTTATTAAAATGCACTGTTTATTTGGAATCTACAGGATTTCAGTGAAAATGATTTATACACCAATCGGTTATAAAACGAACACTGCCAAGTGTGCTTTGGTATCCGTCACCGAGATGTTAGCAACGGATCCTTCTAGGGATCCTCTGTGGGATCAGATGAGATGGGCTAGCCTTCACACACATCAGTGTGTAATGGGCGCACATGACCGTGTTGCTGGTTTACTGGTTGTCCTCACTTTGACCACTTTTGATACACCACTACAAACCACTGTATAACCATAAACACCCCTAGTCATCTGAACATTACAATTTGGTTTTCTGCTTCAACACGGGAGATAACTGACTGTTCATTTGCTGCCTAATATACCAGGATAATCAATGTTATTCACTTTACCTGTCAGTTGTTTTGTGGTTTTAATTTTTTGGCTGATCAGTGTATACAGATGATAGGCTGATACTGAGTATACCTATAATATTCATTGATTTAGCATGTAAGAAGCAAGAAGCATAGCCGGAAATCTGAACAGGTAAAAAAATATAAGGCAAATTTCAATGCAGTGTTTCAGAGTGTTGCTTTTCTGGGCTAAACTGATTGCAGCAAGCAAAAATTATCAACTGATAATTGTGCAAATCCCAGCACATATGTATCACAGAACACTACAGCTGTGATTTAACCTATAGCAACTCCCTGTGAAAGGAATTGCAGTTATGCACAATGTCATATTAAAAATGTCATAAGTCTACACTATAACTGGAGCCTTTTCTGCAATTATAGAGTGTTCATATCTTTCTTTAGTGGGTATCAGAAACTTGAAAGCACAGAAGAAATGGCTTCCTAAGGGCTTACACGTTTCACTTTGAAGGCCAAACAATGCACAGGATGGAGGAGAGAATAAAAAGTCATTGCATCATCAAAGGTAGCTTAAATCAGCTTTTTTTGGCTGACGTGGATTAATTATACAGAGGTGTAATTTAGCTCCGCTGCTTCGGCTGGAATACGAAAAGAAAAGGCTTGAAATTTGATTTCAACATCAGGGAATAAGAGTGTGAAAAAATCGCATTGGGGGGTTCTATCATATTTTTTTTCATATGTTGTTATCAAGGAATACTACATATATTTTCTCTGTATGTGCGAAACATCACGCAATAAGTCTCCTTTATGACTGGAAAAACTGCATTGATTTAACTTATCTATGCCCAAAGGTCATCGATATCCCAACATTTTTAGAAAATACACCAATCAGCATTAGAACTACAAATCCATTGACAGGTGACGTGAATAACATTGATTATCTTGTTACAATGACTCCTATCAATGGGTGGGATATATTAGGCAGCAAGTGAACCGTCTCAAAGTTGAGGTGTTGGAAGTAGGAAATATGGGCAAGTGTAAGGATCTGAAGGACTTTGACAAGGGCCAAATTGTGATGACTGGGAACAGATCATCTCCCAAACAACAGGTCTTATGGGGTTCTCCAGTATGCAATTGTTAGTACCTACCAAAAGTGGTCCAGGAAAGGACAACTGGTACATGGGTGCCCACAGCTCACTAAGTGCATGAAGGGATGTGCATGGCTAGCCTATCTGTTCTGATCCCACAGAATATCCAAAGAGGGCTCTGTTGCTAATGTCTTAGTGTCAGATACCACAGAATACCTTCAGAGGTCTTGTCCATGTCTTGGTAGGTCAGAGTGGTTTTGGCAGCTGTTTGGCAGGTAAGGTTAATGTTATGGATTATTGGTGTATACTGTTAGTCTATTCAGTTTCCTTTCTATATACATATACAATCCTTGTATAACTGCATAATGCTTTGAGTTTTATTTTGAAGTCAGAGAAAATAGCTGTACTTTTTTAGATAGGAAAACTCCATTCAAACCCATAATGCTTCACTGAGAGTAGGAGAAAGTTTGGTATACGAGTTATAATGAGTAATCCTGCCTCAGGGTTATTAATACACCATGGAAGATGTTTAAAATGCTGAAAAATGATCATGGCTAAATAATTATTTTGCACCTTGGCACAGCAGGCAGCACGGCTTCCTCAGAGCTTCACAATCCTAGGTTTAAACCAGAGCTCTGGCTACTGTCATATGAGTTTCCTGTTGGTTCTCAGGTTTCCTTCCACGTTCCAAAAACATGCTGATAAACTAGCTATGTTAAACTGCCTCTAGTGGTGAATATGTATAAATGTTTGTGTGGATGGTCCCCTGTGGTGGACTGGAACTCTCCCACATGTAGCTTGTGTTACCAGGATAGACTCTGATTCCTGACCAGGATAAAAATTATAAATGTATGAATGAATAATACATAAGGAGAATAAAGGGAAAATCCTTACCAACAAATTTAAAAGCTGCTTTTTGCCATTTAACAACATGATGATTTACAAGCAGAGCTTAAAAAGGTCCATAATATGATAGATATCAGTAATTACTAGCCATCCTCTCAGGTAATAAGATATATATGATTTAGGTCACACACACACATATACACATATACATATATGTTGTTGTTTTTTTACAAGACCACCATGTTTTCTTTGTGTATCAGTTATATTATAGCTGTCTTTTCACTGCAACAGAGTTAATACTCACGTCTTATGAGAATAACTGCTTCTTCCATTTTTTCCCGCACAATGCCGTCAGGACAAATTGTTTAACTCGGACACATGAGTACACCACCAACTTGTCTAAACCCTACATAGACGTAATGCACAACAGAGTTGCTACAATTATCATCGGCTATATTAAGTATGTGCAGCCCTGCTGACTAACACCAACTAACATTTTCAATACATTGTTGTTTAATACAGTGACAGTGCATTTAAAGTGTAATAAATCTTGTGGCTTTGGGGAGTGAGAGTTGTGGAAATTGTGTGTGTGTGTGTGTGTGTGTGAGTGAGAGAGAGAGAGAGAGAGAGAGAGAGAGAGAAAGAGAGAAAGAGAGAGAGAGAGAATATGGTACATCTATGTGACCCAGTGTTTGTGAAGGTCTTTTAAGGGTTAAGTGGTCAGGTCATAGGGCTTTTGGCCTCTGCTAAGTGACTGAACAATCAATGCTTCAGGTGACAAAGGCAAAGGTCAGGATGTTCAGAAAAGACTCTGGATTGACAAAAGACATTGTTCCAGCATTGCAGAGAGAAAAAAGCATTTGGAAACAAAAGTTAAAATATCAAATTATACTCTAGCATGCTAGCATGTGGTTTCTTCATAAATGCCATATTCTACCTAGAATAAAGTTTCTCTCTTTCTGACCTACCCTACCATTCAGATTCTCTTGGATATTGTTGTTTCAGATGTAACATCTCTATCTACTCCACAATCAAGGGCACATTTTATAGATGGCCGTTAGCATATTACGTTCATCGCATATCAAGAGAAAACCGTGCAATCCAACCTTTCTGGTGTTGCAGCATTGTCGGTTTTCTGCGAGTTTTCTGCTTCAGGACTATTCAGGCAGCCATCAAACTGCCACTTTATGCAAACGAGTGACAGCAGATCAGTGAAGAGGAGGAGAGGAACAATAGCGAAATCTAAACCCTCGCTCCATGCTGATGAAGTCCAGATGCATGCTGTGCATTCAAATTGCCCAGCGCTGCTTGACAGACGACCACAGTGCCTGTCTGCAGATCTGAGTGTGGATTACTGTTTATTTGTGCCAGGCTATCTCCTGTCTTCTCACATCTGTCTATGGCGCTGTGCTTGTGTCTACAAAAGAAGCAAAGTCCCTGTCAGGACCCTCTGTCGAAGCTTTATCGATTTGCACCGGTTATAGAATAAATATTCGTTGTATTAAAAAAAAGTTTATTGTTTACTAATCAACAAAACAGCTCCAGGATCCCAAGCTGACTCCTGAGCTCGGGTTACTGTCTGTATTGGTTTTATCCAGTTCTCCAGTTTCTTTCCAACTCTCAAAACTGATTACACTTAACTGTGTGAATAAGTGTGTGTTGCAAAGAACCTGGTTCCTATTTTCATGTTCACTATTCCTAGGTCCCATTCCTAGGCCTCACTAACTAGGATAAAGCAGTCACTGAAGATGAACAAATAAACCACGTATTGCATAAATGGTTTCCACTAGTAATGCTTCTAATATACCTAAAATTAGCAATATGAAACTGATACATCTGCTTAATTTATTAGTTCATAATAAAAGAATTTGAGAGAGAATGCAACAATGCAGCACACATTTTCAACAAGGTTTAACAATTAGACTTCATATCATGATGGATGTCTTCCCACAACATGGTGAAATACATAGTTGTGGACAACACAGACTTATCTGGCAATCCTTCAAATCCTTTTCCCAGCGTAAGTGAGGAGCGTGAGGTGGATAAATTGAAGTGCAACACGATTCCTCTGAGGTTCTTCTGAGGTTCTTTCCCATCACGTATGGATAGAAACATTAACTACCCACAGCAGCAGCAACAAGCGCACTGAGGTCACAGCTCTACCGCATCCTCTGAGATCACATGTGAAGCACTAATGTGCCTTCTCAGATGTGCTAAGAATGGGGAAGTGATGATTAGTAGATACTCCTGTTCTAGACTGAATTTATTACTGTCCCCTTTCTCCTTAATAGTTTCATCACAACCAGTTCTGCATATGGTACCTTCACGTGTATGTACATATTATACCTCTGGCTATATTTAATAAAATATTGAAGTGAAGTGAACCACCCATTGTTCATTTTGCTTGCACACAGAGGAATTTGACCTCCACGTTTAACCCATCCATGCAGTGAGACACACACACACACACACACACACACACACACTAGAGGACAGTAAACACACGTACCCAGAGTGGTGGGAAACCCTAACCATGGCACCCGGAGAGCACTTGGGAGGTTAGGTTCCTTGCTCAAGGGCACTTCAGTCATGTCATGTTGGTCACAAGTATCAAAGCAGTGACCTTTCAGTTACAATGTTGGTCCCACAGTCCCAGCAAGTTTTTTTTTCACACAGTAACACGTTCTTGGAGTAGAAATGGACCATACTGTTACGTCATCCCAGGGAAATCCAGCCATTTGAAGACAAAATGAATCCATACTCAATCCTTAGAACTTGTTTCCAGATTAGCAGTGGAGTTTTTTCCCTTAATGTATGTATGTTATATTATTTGAGTTGAACCTGAGTAATAAGTATTTTAGTGATAAAAAGTGGCAACCTACTTTAACTCATTAAAAACCCTCTGCTGTGAATCACAGGGTAGCAGAAGCTATATGCTGTTATGACTGGAGTACAAAAAAAGTGACTTACGGAATTGTACAGCTTTATTTTTACAGCAATGCATCTTGCATGTTAAACAGAATTTCCCTAACTACCTGCCTTTCGTCACAGTTAAACTGTCCACGACAATGTAATAAATGCAATGTAGCTGACTGTTCAGACAAAAGGACAAAAAAACATAGTTTGCCTTTTAAAATACTGATCAGAAGTGACAAACCCAGGCAGAAACAAAAGCTTTCCAGATTGCAGTTGACAGAAAAATGAACAGTGTTACATCCACTAGTGGAGGATGACTGTGTGGTGATTCCTCAAGCGGCCGGCGAATGACATGGTGGAGAAGACAACAGATTCAAAAATAGCCTCTCAGCAGGGAGGGACGAGAGGTTTTGAAGATATTATCCTCAAAATCGAGGAAGCAGCTTTGAGTGAGGCTGGGAGTGAGGAAACGCTGTCTCGGGTAAAATATGAAAGGCCTACACTCAGTGACAGCCCATGGCTTTTCTCGATACCACTAACACCAGCTGACTGCAATGATCCATTGGCGCTTTGTGGAGACTTGTGATACAAATGCTAAAGGCGAGATGCTGGAGATACAAGTCGGCCTCCCCTCTGCTGCCTGCCTCCTCACCTCCTCCCTTCACCAGGCAGCACGCTGTCACACAGGGGGAATTTGTTATGTTCTCTCATCTCTCCATTTCCAGGCATGGAATGACACCAGTGCCGCTCGTCCTTGTGCCTTTTCAATTTGACAAGCACGTGGCCTTGGGGACATTGGGCTCCATTTTCAAATTGACCGTTTGTAATCAGCCCACTAAAGAGAGTTAGAGAGGAGCAGGTGGCAAGGGAGTGCAAGAAGAAATGCAAGAGAAAAAAAACAGTTTTGCACATGTGGTGGATTTATTTAAGAAGTAGGTCGGAGGATGGAAGATGAACAAACGCCCACCCTGCTCACAGTTCCACTGCCTCCATTATTTGAATCCTTAATCCTACAAAAAAATCATTAATTCATCTTCATTTCCCTCTTGCTTTATCCTGGTCAGGCTCACGGTGGATCATGCACACACATCCACACCCTCATTCTGACCTAGCTAAATTTTTTGCACAGCCAGTTTATTTATTTTAGCATGTTTTGGCAGTGGTTGTTCATCAGTTAAAACACTGGACTTCATTAGACTTCAGCAGGAGGTCCTGAGTTCAAATTCCACCACCATCAAGTTGGGCTCCTTGAGCAAGACCCTAAACTCTCAACTGCTTGCTTGCATATATGGTATAAACGTAAGTCGCTCTGGATAAGTGTGCCTTTTAAATACCATAAATGTGTTGTAAGGTAGGAGGAAAACCAAAAGGGAATGCCACATGTAGACACAGGTAGATCATGTAAAACTTCACACAGGCAGTGAGCTGGTCATACTGGACACCCTGGAATTGTGAGGCAGCAATGCATTTTGCTGAGCTTCAAATATATATTCAGTACAGACTGAAAAAACCTGGTACGGCTTGGTGGTGGTTCCATCAGAGCCGGCCCGGGGCATACTCGAAATACGCGGCCGCTTAGGGCCCTACGCCACCAGGGGGCCACCAAGATATCATGATAAAAAAATATATATTTTAAAATAACATTGAATAACTAAACGAAATGGTATTACACAGGTAAAAGTGAATATTATATTTATTTATTTTTATAGCTGTCACACCTATATATAGGTTGATCAGTTGCTGCTGTGGGCTGTTGCCACTGTCGGGCACTTCAGCGTATTGCACAAAATCTCTCTCTGGGCAAATCACTCTAACAAAATTAAATAAAATGTAAATAAATAAATAAATAAATAATAAAAATCAGCTCCCTCCTTAGGCCTTCCGCTTCCTTTTTGTTTTGTTTCGTTTTTCTGGCGCAGGGAGAAATGTAATTGAGCGATATGCAGTGGTGGTCGGAGGGGGTATGGGGGGCCTCAAATGAAAATCTGCTTAGGGCCCCATAAAGGCTTGGGCAGGCCCTGGGTTCCATAATGGTATGGGGTTTGTTTAGGGCATAGGTCTACAAACGTCTCTGACAGGTGAACACCATGTGCTTCCTTTCTGGCAAATTCATGATCTGTATTCATTCTGATGAGTTTGGCTTCTTCCAACAGGACAAACATCTAGAGATGCACAAATTATGGTTAGATAATAAACCTCATTTTAATTTTGGGTTTTTAAATCAGCAGATCTCTACGTTATTGAACACATCTCAAATGCCATGTGACGCATTTGTCATGTTTCAAAGATCTTCACTTTTAACTGTAATAACAAAAGATTACAGGATAGGAAAAGGGGTGACTTTTTTTACATGATTACACAATATATGTAAGCTTTATTAGTATGCAATTTCTTTCTGACTCTATATGTATCTAGCTATGTATCTCTATAAAAACTTATTTTTGATTGATGGATTTCTCACTGTTACCCAGTGAACACTGTGATGTGATATACATTATAAGTTCTTATAAGGTATCATTTCACACCTGCCCCAATCTGTAATGCTATAATGTGAATATAAGCTCATGCGGCATCACAGGGGGCAGCCAAGACTGGCAAAGCTCTTAGAGCTGCCAAATCCAGATGAGCCTGAGCCAGCTGTGGCTTACTTGAGAAAGTGTGAGGGCAAATGTACTGAGGCTCATTCCCCCTCCCTATGTCTGCACACATGCCTGACATTTTCACCAAACAGCTTTCTAGTTTCCAGTGTGTTTGTTTCCGTGCTCGTATTCTGTATCGCTGCCTCGCTCCTGAAGCTGTGCATGTTTTCATTACCCTGTCATACAGACCATGCTAAAGAAGCATGGCAGTAATAGGGATCTCTGCAGCCTATGTTATGCTGACATGCTAAAGGAAAGAGACAGACCATAACTTCAAACCTGAGCTTTTTCTCTCGAATTAATGTCAGTGTCAGAAATGGCAGGGTAATATCGAAGCTGCTTGACGCATACTCTTTCAACTGAAAAAAAAAATACCTCTGATAGCAGGTTTGCTTACAGAGGTCATTTTATGTGCTGTGGGCCGCTCCCCTCAGTCTCAGGTGAGTTTGTGTTGTGTTTATACATAGACCATTAGATGGAGTGGTCTGAGGTGTCAAATGACAGATATAGTGGCAATTTGGAGGTCACACACACTGTGAGGTGACCCTGTATTTTTTTTCTCTCGCTTAGTATTGATCCTCCACATTGCTCATTGTAAGCTTAAGATCAATCAGAATGGCAGGAAAAAATTCAAAAAAGGGTAGAGCCTACAGACTTAAATACAGGATTTTAAAACATTTCTTTAATAATACACAAAAGTGCCAGAAAAACTGGTATACCAGTCTAATACTAAGGAGCACACAGGAGCGCAGACTGGTATAAATACAGAAATATTCTATAGGCAATGAACACCACACTTCCTGCAGAACAGTCCGCAATTCTGTTGTATTATGAGGTGTAGGATTTCTGCGTTCCACAGCGTGTTGCATCACATCCCAGGTGTGTTCGATAATGCTGAGATCCGGTGACTTAGATGTGAACGGCAAAACCCCAAACTCAGATGTGTGTCTCTTACTATAATTTGGTGTCTCTGGACGTGTCTGGCAGTGCATTGTGCTATTGGAAGAGGGACAAACCGATCGGAATGAATACAGGACATGACCGGGTGTAACTGGTCAGAATAGAGGCACGCATTACCACTATATACATGAACCACTATATTGACAGTTTTTTTTTCAAAACACAGTTTATTACAATGCCCTTTCCATCTTGGATGACCATAAAATCAAGGGGATACCCCCAGCATTGACTTGCCATCTTTAATGTGTCCCCTCAGGTTTCGCTACACATTTTTGCCTGTCAGAAATCCCATAAATCATGTGAAGTTTACTTGCAAGCGAGAACTTTTCATTACATTAAAAGGGAATATGTGGGACATATGTGGGGAACCCCCCCTCCCCTCCCCCCTCCCCTGAATCAGGGATTCAGAAAGGGAGGGTTAATTATGATAACAAGGGGGCGGACAAAAATACAGCCTAAGTGGTGAGTCCCCATTTGTTTCAATGAGGGAAATTGATCCCGGTGTCCTCTGTTGGACAGGCACTCCTCTCGCCGCTACTTGCGTGAGGCCAGTGAGACAAAAGCAGTGGGGGTGCATTGATTTCTGAGTTGCTTGCACTGCAGTGGCTGGTCGAGGCAGAAAAACAGGGTGATAGATTTAAACGTTGAAGGGCAAGTACAGTATATATCAGATCACTCAGGTTATTTGCAGGCCCATTTCCAATTGACGTTTACTCCTGCTTTTGTACACGGTAGTTATAGTATGCATCCTGATATAAATAGGCTGTAAACCAATTTTATACTCCATATATGCTGAATGATGTGAAGTCTGAATGAAAGTAATAAGTATGGTCATTATTTCATTCTACACATACAGAATGATAAAACTGTAAATGGCTAGTAAATATATGACACGCGGATATGGAAAGCAATTACTTCCAGACCTGTCGACTTGCACATGTGCTGGAGAAAGGACGCAAACACAAAGTGCATTAGCAAGCAGGTGATGTATTATAAAATACTGACTGCCAGCAGGGCCAGGATGTAAAGGACAAAGAGGATGCGTGTAGCATGCTGTCCCTGGGGCTTAGCCCTGCTTCACCGCTACAGGGGCAGCTTAGTGGACTGATGAAGAACGTCAACTAGTTATTTCAGCTCCGTGGTAAAGCAGGCCTGAAGCTGCTCACCTCTCTGGCCATCTGCTAGTCCTTGAGAAATCTTTTGTTGGAATGGACTTGAGCCTTATAGGAGGATGTGAGGATATACCAACATGTAATATGACATTAATATCTCAAATACTTAGCATGCCTAGTATAGATAATCACGCCACAATACGTTACCTCTAAGGATACTAAACTACACCTTATATGTAAATTGTGAACATGATGCTTTATGGGAAAAATAGTAATGTGGCAAACCTTTTATAATTTTATGTAGATAGATGGACTAGTCTTAATTGCCCCTAGGTGTGAATGAGCGTATGTGTGACATCCTGGCGTGGACAGGGTATATTTCCGGGGTCATGCCAGGTGACACCATTATCCAGTCTGGATGCATCAAGACCCTGACCAGGATGAAGAGGTTAATGAAGATGAATGAATGGTTTTGTAGCTTTGGTTGTAAAATATTGTATTCTAGTAGAGTTCGTATGGCTGTTAATTAAAGTGCAGTGTGACATGTTTTTGCTGATGGTTATCAGGCATTTAAATGTACTAATAAAATCCCTAAAAATAGCAATGTCCTAAATCAGTGTGGAAAAGACACCCAGCCGACGACTAGTAAAAATGAATAGTCATGCTATTATTGGTGTGAGCCCCTAGCACACAATGGTGAGCATGCTCTATGCCACTTGACACATCTCATCAAACAGTATATCCCATCTGGAGCCATTTACAGACACCCTGCCCATTCTTCTTGTCTGGGTTTGGAGATTGAGGCTCGCGCCTCCTCTGTGTCGGCCACCCCAGAGCTCCCAATGCGGGGTAGCATCCATCTCTTCTGAACTGCGCCGGGCTCCAGGACACCCCCGCTGGCGTGGCACCTTCCTCCATAAATCAGCGTGTGTCTCTGCTGATAGCACGTCGCCTTAGCTGTATGGATGACTGTCACTTACCTGTGAGGACCTGCATGCCAATGAACTCGCCATTACACATAATGACATAGTGAGTCTGCTTCAATGTTTTAAAGTGGTCTAAAAAGTAACGTTCTCTAAGATAATGTATATTGGCTTAATTCTAAATTTAAAAATCGAAAACAGATCACTGTTACTAGTGTACGTTAACTAACATGATGGTCTGCATTTATTATTTATCTCTTCCTCGAATCTACAGTCAGATTCGCTGGATGCTTAGAAGGAGTCTTATTTATCCAAACATGTATTTGAAATGATAGTATTTGCATCCACATAGCTGAGTCTGATGAGGGATTTTAATATGGTTCCAAAACATTCCTCGTATAAACAAAGGCAGTAGCAGTGAGAGAGTATAATTCTGGGACTATTGGGACCCCAGGGAGGCCTCTTTCGCTCTCTTCAGTGGTGCTTATTCACAGCAAGGGGCCATTATTCTGATTCAAATGGGATGAAAATGTACATTCAACACTGATCCAGCTGCTAAAAACACCCGCCATTCCCTTGTAATTCCCATAATTCTGTCATTACCATGTTATTCGGTATGTTTCATGAACGTTTCAAATGCAGGAGCTGCACTTGAGTTTCTTGTGTGATGTCTCCTGTTTCATGTTGTATGTGCTAGCTCTTGATTGTAATAAATAGGTCGACACACCTCGAACACAGAAACCAATAAAGATTGCTTGTGGCAAAAAAAAAAAGAAAAAAAAAAAAAGCGCCTAGAAAATGTAACAAAGAAAACACATTTCCACAGAGTCTTGAACTCTAGGGTTAATGTACTGTTTAGAGAAGGAAAAGACAACACTGCAGTATCTGAATGAGGTTACAGCTGAAAGTAAGGAAGTTCAAGGCTGCCCCAAATGCACCGTGAGAAGACTCAGCTAATCCAGCCCACGCTATGGGAAAACTACTCTGCAATCGGATTTAGATGATGCTTCAACTTCCAGTTTAAGAGATGTTAGGGCTGAGTGGTATAAACAGTTTATGCCCATAGCTGCTGTTTACTTTAACATAGATCATTTCTCCTGTTTTTTTGAATAGACACAGCACATAAATAATAAAAAAGGGGACGTCATGTAATTTGTTACAGGAATAACATTTGCCTTTTATTTAATATTATCTGTTACTACAAAAGAGAGGTTTGTTTCAGCTTAAACCCTTTGCTCAGTTTGCAGCAGATTCGTTTGCAAATCGTTCATGATACATTTAATCCCCCTGTTGAAAATACATGATAAGGGGTTTATATACACACAACCCACACACAACCCACACATACAGTAAAGTCTTAGGTAGCCTAATTTTTTATTATTATTTTTTTTTGGATTTTATGATTTTTGAATAATTGACTCAGTAAAAATGACTTCCAAACATACTTTTCAAACCAACAAGTGTTATGGGAAAAGACACTCTGTATCTCAGTAACATATTAAATAGACATTTCAGACATAATGCTGGGTCTCAGGTTTACTTTCAAAAACAGAAGCAAGTGTGAAGGAGTCTGCAGATGAACTTGTGCAGATTCTCCAACATGCTCAGTCACTCAAAATCAATTTACAACTGCTTCATGATGCATTTTTGTAAAGCACCTTACCACAAATTGGCTTTGTTTAGTTCATTACTGTCTCTGGATCTTTATATATATATACAGTGGCGTCGGAAGAATTTTTAATGTGGGGGGGACACATGGATGAGATGAGATTGGGGGGGTCCTCCCGCACAAAAATTTTAATTAATTAGATGCCTTTTCTTGCATTTTAGTCTATTTTAACAGATTTAAATGATAGCTATCATTAAACTAGCTAATAGATCTCCTAACATTGATTAGCCCGCTAACTGCACTAACATTTCCACTGGGAAAACTTACTTTCCACTTCTTTGTAATGAATTTCCTTATGTCCATTGTGTCTGGGAGCAAATATTACAAACAACTGATCATCAACCAACAACAGCCTGCTGTTACTTACAGTTAATAAGGCAAAGCGTTAAAGCGTTAAAACGTTAAAACGTTTATACGTTATAATATAGGATTGTTTCGTTTTCCTGACCTGCACCTTTTGATGCACTTGTCGGGAACAGCGCTCCTATTTCATTATTTTCATGTAAATGAAATATAGGCAGTTTCATATTCTATTATCATTCTCTGTATTTAATTTATTTGGAATTATCTTTAGGCTATAGTCTATAATCCGCAGTGTTTGTTTTAGCCGCCCACAGATAAGTACAAACCGCCCGTTCTCAGCTAGTTTGTGTCGGGTCCCGCGGGACCCAGTGGGAACCAATCCCAGTGCAGAGCTCTAGCCTGCACCTTTACTGTCTTTGTACTGAAGATACACTTCACTGACATGCGGAAAACCCGGAGTGGACTTTCAATGTTATGTGTTTTCTCCTATCGATGAAGTGAAATGGATTCTTTTGCGAAGCAACAGAAAAAGCACTGGGTGAACTAATGTTTTATGTTAAACGTGGGGGGGTCCAAACGAACAATTATGAAATGTGGGGGGGTCCCGTCCCACTCATGTTCAATGGTGGCGACGCCCATGTATATAAATATATATATACATGTTGCTTGTCCCTTTGTGTGCATTGTGCTGTAGACAAAAACAGTTTGAAGGGACACATCAACTGACTCAAAAAGTTAGGAAAATCTAACCTATTTCACTGTATGGCCAAATGTTTATGAACACCTGACCATCACCCCTTTGTGTAATTTTTTGAACACCAGAAAACCCCCATACCAGATTTAATCCCTTTATAGTCCCTGTTTTGGCACAGTAGTCTGTGTGCTACACAACTCCAGAAATCTAAGGCTGTGTGTTCGATTCTTACTCTAATCTTTGTCCGTGAGGAGTTTGGTGTGTTCTCCCGAAGCCTCATGATCATTTAGTAACAAGTGAGGTCGGGGTGCTGATTATGAATAAGGAGACCTGGGGTATCGTCAGCCTCCTTAGAGGAACTGAGTAGTGGGACTGAGGTAAGGCCTCTAAGCAGGCCACTTCATTCGTTCACTATGAACTTGGAAAACCATGTTTTCATAAATCTCTCTTTGTGCATAGGGGTATTGTCATAGAACAGGTCATATAGCTCCAGTGAAGGAAAATCTTAATGCTAGAGCATACAGAGAGTTCATGGAGTGTATGGATCCAACTTTGGGGCAACATATTGGGATAGAATCACGTATAGATGTGAAGAATACATGTCCACATGTATATACTTGTGTAGTTGTACTAATTACTATGACTACAGTATTAAGAATACTGCATAAACTGTTGGCCATAATTTTCTGTGGTCATTAGCGGAGGACACTAGGATATATTTACATACCTATCCCCCATTTCAAGCCTTATTTTACATGGGAGGCCTGGAAATGTTTATTTTCTTTGTCCTCTCTGTATTTATATATAAGAAGCCCAGAATTCCCATTCATCAGACATTGGCCTTACATGCAAGCAGTATCAACCAGCTCAGCCCTTTAAACCTGAAATCACCTTCACATCATGTCTAATAGAGCTATAGGGCAAGTTAGACACTTTACCACTTTTCTTCAGGGGTGGTGATGTTTCTGTAATCGGTATCTGATTGGCAATAGTCCACAGAAAGATTGAAAGGACTCTGTCCTTTGTGATTACCAATCTTAAGCTAGATACCAGCAAGTTCAAACTTTCAAATCCTTCTTGAAATCCTCTGGCTTAAAGTGTTGTGAGCATGTGTGAAATTTTGTAGTATGCAGTGTATACTGGCTTCTTTTTTTCAGCATGGTCCACAATGTTAAAAAGAAAACCAGGTTTAAAAATCAAGTTAGTAAGCTGAAATAGCAGTGCTAATATGAGGATCCACTGCTGCTGTATTTATTTGTGTATGTGTGTATTAAAGTAGAAATATGACCATGGCTGTATAATGCAAATAGTACTAGAACCAACAATCAGAAACCATTCACAGAAATACTGGGAGATTTGGGAAGTGGAATAAGGTCTAGGAATGTGATACAGTCTGCCACAGTGACTTCTGGTAAATCTGTCATATTGTTTGCATACAGGCAGTTACCAGATATTACAGCAAGATAGCTCATAAACATGCAACTAACAATTTAACCACAGTGTTCTTAGTAATTATAGTACAAAATTGACAACAGAATATCATGTATTGCATGGTAGAAAAAAAAGAAGGAGGAAGTCTGTGAGGCGACAGAGGCATCCAGTGGTTTCAGGTCCAGGAGTGAGACCATCAGAAACATTACAGTCTGCAGGATAGTAAAATCTCAGAAGAAGACTTTGAGGTCTATAAGACTATCTTTCATTCTGGTGAAAGAAAAAAATATTTTGCACTTGCATCCTTTTTTCCTTTTTCTTTGCTGACATGGTTGCATAGTTAATT
>JAOVVF010000042.1:12298036-12318550 GCA_028565595.1 Duopalatinus emarginatus | reverse complement strand
CTACTAGTTTGGAGCGAGTATATACTATTTAACCGCTAATCTAGTATACACTTCTAGTATGGGAGCGTGTAGTATGCACACCACCTCGGACGCACTCGATCCGCCATCTTACCAACAACCTTTTGATCTAAGACGTCACACCAGTTAAGTTCCCATTATTTAGGTTAATTAACTTTAAATTTTGTTTCTAGTTAAAAATGTTACCTCAGCTCAGCCTACCCTGATGATGATAAACTCTCTCCGTCTCGTTTACAAATAACATGGGCTCTCAGTTTGCTTTCAGTGCATTATGGGATATGTCAGGCTGGGATAGTGTGCTGGCGGAGCATACTGGAAAATCTCTCCCAACCTAGTAGGACACACGTACTACCTGTTAGATACTAGGTATTCGGACGCACTACATCGCGTACATTTGCATACTTACTAGTATGGGAGTATGCCATTTCGGACGCAACCACTGATTTAAATGTAATTATAACATTACGATAATGAACAGGTAAGTGTATTTGGCCAGCTTGTGAATTGTAGCTCATTGTTGCCCTCTAGTGGTTGGAAAAGCAGTCTTGCTGGCACTATATGTATTTTCTTTATTGCTCCATATGTATCTGTCTGTATTTTAGTTTATATTTTGAAGTCAGTGTGGCCTGGAAAATCTTATTTTAATTAAATATGAACCCTAAAGCTAGATCTGTGTAAGCACTGGGGTAGAAGTGAGCACTGAGGTGCTTACAGAGAATGAAATACTACAGGAAAAGATGATAATCCTGATAGGTGCAGTAGAAATGCAGGGTCGACATGTCAGCCTGGTCTGTGATGTCTTGTCCTGACAGTTTCACAAATCTCTGCAACGTTCACTCAAGTCCATAAAATGTTTGTATGTATTTATTTGTATGTATGTATGTAAACCACTAGCCTAATTTAAATCCCTGTGAATCTTGACCAGAGCCTTAGTAAGAATCCTGTAAACACATCACACAACATTTTGGTAGTGAACACAGTCGTTCTTTGTCCCACAAGGTTCATATCTGATCTTGCTTTCATGGCTGCATGAACAGTAAAACCCTTCATCTTGGGCAGCGGTTTTATTATACCTTGCAGAATTTGACTAGTCTCAACACAGCTGCCCTGTGAAACTTTCTGGTAAAAAAAAAAAAAAAAATCCTTGTGCGCCTCATATCACATATCTGTTTTTATATCCAGTCACAACACATTGTCTTTGGTTACATCCCCAACGGAGAGAAACGGTATTATCCGGGATCTAGCCTGCAGTAATCAGCCCGGGGGAATTCATGTAACAGATTTTGTGTTAATCACTTTTAATGCTTAAGCTCCATCATGACTGATGTCTCCACAGATGGCCTCGCACATTGGCAGGCATCATGGCATACCTGCCCTGTGCACGACCGGTAACAGGCGCAGGCATCTACTCGGGCAGCTTAGCTGAAGACCGACGTGCCAGGAGACGATGTGACCGTAGCGGGAACTGGGCTGAGGAGGACTACTCCCGCTGCGAGTACATGAAGGACACCACCCGTGTGCTTCACATCATCAACCAGGTGACAACTGTTTTTTCCTGCCTAGTTTACTACTCACACTTCTCTTGGTAAACATGCACACATGATCTTTAGCAGAACTGCAAAATGCAATAAAAATGACGTGTATTATATTGATATAGCAGATACCTTTATACAACTCTATGTATCACCACTAAATGGATTCCTCTGCCTGCTGTACTGTACAATCACCTTCTCTGTTTTTATCGATTTCTGAATAATGTGTAATAGATGGCTCTGAACCTGACAAACGCAGTGCATACAGCACAGCAGCTTCTGGCGTACACAGTAGAGGCCCCTAACTTCTCAGACAAGGTGGATGTGATCTTTGTGGCTGAGATGATTGAGAAGATTGGATCGTTTGCTGAGAAATACAAAGAGGTGAGTCATCCAACAGAAAACGTAACCAGAGACAGGATGTCCTTATATTCAGTGTGCACCATGTTCATATTTTAAATCTGTAAATTAGATTTTAATAATTGCTTGACTTGAATTACTTACGTTTTTTAATAATAAATTATTTAAAAACTTATTGTCTTTTAATTGTTAATCCTAGATTAACTTTTTAATCTTTTACTCTTAAAGAGATTTCCGCTTCCACAGAAGGATTGAATTTTAAATGAATCCTAAACCCCAAAATATAGATCGTTTAATCAAATTCAGCTTAAAACGAACAATTGGCAATACCACTGTTGGCTCTTTTCTGCTTTTCCCTACTTTAGACAAAGCATGCATTCTGTGGATCTGTTTATAGAGAGAATTGCATGAAGGGAAGAGATAAGATCAGAACGGAGGGATTTAGACAGAATGTCACAGTGAACCTGCTTTTCTGGGTTTGGGTTTCACTGTGTTGAAGGGAAACATTACCATGAAACACTTGCATGTAGTTCCACTCTATAGCCATTTTTAAATACACCTGCACTGACCTTCAATACGAGCAGCATTGCAATCTCAGGACCTCGTGCTGTACATTCCTCCGATATATCACCTCACTGCTGCGAGTCTCTTGTTATGAAGCTGTACAATGTGTTTGTCTTTGAGTGAAGGTTAAGTCTGTGTACGTCAGAAATATTAGTGGAGTATTAATGGAGTGTTGCTCATGTGTATGTGTGGGTGTGTGTTGACAGTTAGGGGATGTGATGGTGGATATCTCTAGTAATCTGATGCTGACTGATGAGCGAGTCCTGTGGATGGCACAGAAGGAGGCGCGAGCTTGCTCACGCATCATTGAGAGTCTACAAAGGATCGCAGTGCTCCGGATGGCTAGTGGATCTTACTACACTGTAAATATCCCACACACTCGTGTACAGTCTTTGTGTGTGTGTGTGTGTGTGTGTGTGTGTGTGTGTGTAGTCTGATTTCTGCACTTTCCATGAAGATCACTAGTACATTATAGTTTCGTCTGTTTGCCCGTGTGAGTATTGATTGGTTGACATTTTCCCTCAACAGAACTCCCACAACATTGCTGTGGAGGCGCATGTGATTAAGGCCAGCAGCTTTAACGGCATGACCTGCACGCTATTCCAGAAGGTGGCACCAGAGCGCACAAATTTAAACCCTGACATTAACCTGGACCGGCAGCTCAGCTTTAAATGCAACGTCACCAGCAATCTCTCTGCTCTGGCTCTAAAGGTGTGCTGCATTTTTTTTTGTTTTTTAGTTATTCAATGAGAATTAAAGCTTTCTCTATTGCTCAAGCTACCGATACTATATACGTTCTCTTCTCTTTTGTTTAGCATATTCCGTTTCTATTAAATATAATATGTTATACGAATTTTGTGTATAGCAGTATAACATTTTTTTATCATTACAAATGTAATGAAGTGTATAAAAGCATGTAAACAGTAAACTCCTCTCTCCCTGAATGTGCAGAACACTATAGTGGAGGCGTCAGTGCAGTTGCCTCCCTCTCTCTTCTCCTCTTTGCTGAGCTCTGGTCAGGCTGATGATGGCATTTATAAGCTGCAGTTGCTGGCTTTCCGCAATGGCAAGCTTTTCCCCCCTACAGGCAACTCAACCAAGAGGAGAAGCGTTGTCACTCCTGTCATCCTCATCAAAATCGGTAGACTACACATCAAACCAGCACCGTCCACTGGACCATTTCTTATTGTTGTTGAATAGGATGTGTTTATATTTTATCCTTATGCCTGTACAGTGGTAGATAAATCGTCATTTTAATACCTAGCCTACCAGGCATGTTTAAGCTCTCGGAATGCTGGCCTGTTATAAATTGGGTTGCAAAGTGGTAGCTAATGTCATATTATAACCTGTGTTAAAGTGGTATCTGGTTAATTACTCTGATACAGACTAAAAGAAATAAAAATCTATGTATGATTGTTATCTACCTCTAACAAAGTTTCTAACGTGACACATGACTAAAGGTTCGTGCCCTTGACAGCACGTCAGCACGTCCCTGGCCAGTGATTGGACATTCTGTACATTCCTGTGTTTGTCTAATATTAAAAAAGTTCATGTGTCAAAAAAAAAAAACTGATCCTGACATAAATGTTCTCCTTGGTGTTTTTATGAATAACATCCATAATTATTGGGGGCAGCTGTGATCTAGTGGTTAGGGAACCGGTCTCTTGACCGGAAGGTTGTGGGTTCAGTCGCCGCCCAGGGTTAGGGTTAGACTGAGGTGCCCTTGAGCAAGGCACCTAACTCCCCCAACTGCTCCCCGGGCGCCGTGGTTTGGGGCTGCCCCCCGCTCCGTGCAAGTGTTTTCACTGCCCCCTAGTGTTCACTGGTGTGTGTGTTTCACTGCTCGGATGGGTTAAATGCGGAGGTCACATTCCTCTGTGTGCAAACACAATAGGCAAATAGTTCACTTTCATGTCATTCCAATCAAATATTCTAAAACGGTTCAAAGTTGTGCATGAGATTTGACTTCCAGAGCTTGCCTGAATGTCCTCTTGTGTCTCACTTTCAGAGGGAGTCTCTCTGCATTCCCTGCGCAGTCGGGTGAACGTGACCCTGCGACGCTTCCTGCATGGTTTGGACCCTGTGGCTGCACGCTGGGATTTCACTGCTCAGGAGGGTCAGGGTGCCTGGCAGTCAGATGGCTGCACCATCCTCCACCATGATGGCAACTTTACCACACTATCGTGTGACACGCTCAGTAACTACGCCCTTCTCATGGTCAGTAGTAACTTTGCTTTAACATGATGTCTTATGTTTGCATAGAAAGTACTGACTTTCTGTTCTGCCTCTGTTTAGAAGTGTTTGTCTTTAAGTCAGTGAGGCAGTGGCTGCATCCATATGATTTATCTTTAATAGTACAAAACTGGCTTTCTAGGTAGATGTTGCTTGTTTGAATAAAGAAATAAGGGTTTGACACGTGCGGCTCAACAAGACAAACAAAATGAAATATATATGTCATTAGATATTATGTACGTGTGTTAATATATGTTTTGTTCGGTGCATGTCTCAAACAGGATCTGACTAAGACCGAGCCCACCGTGCACAGCTTTAAGCCTCTTCATCCAGTCATCTACATCACAGCCATAATGCTCAGTCTCTGTCTGCTCTCCATCATCGTCAGCTACATTTATCATCACAAGTAAGAACACTTTCTGTATACAACAGAGATAGCAGTTAGCATCAGAGTTTACGAATGTAAGAAGGTTAATCTTTACTGAGCTCTGTCAGTGCTAGAGACCAGAAAGCATTGAGGTCATAAGCAACTTCAGAACTTATACTGTGGCATACTAGACTAACAAAAAACAAATCTCTAAAGCTGGATTTGGAAACTTAACCAGTCTCTATCTGTTATAATACAGTTTTTACATGGCGCCTGTTCAAGGCTGGCATGTACACTAGAACAGTAGACCAAACCATGTCGAATTCTTGCCTAATATTATTTTTGCTTGTCCACAGATCTGTGTGTATTAGCAAGAAGTGTTGGCACATGTTGGTAAACCTGTGCCTGCATGTCCTCCTTACCTGTGCTGCATTCGCTGGGGGCATCAACCAGACTTCCTATGCCAGTGTGTGCCAAGCGGTATGAGCTGCATGAATATAATTCCGTTAAAGCAACCTGTTCATTACAGAATTTTAGCAATCCAGTAGGGTATATTTAGCTTTATTTGTTAATAAATATCTGATTATAGTCTTCAGTTAATGAATAGCTTCTTTATGAGGTGCATGGAGAACAGCTGGGCTGTAGGAGTCTTATGTATACAATGCTTTACTAGTAATTGTGTTGATATATGTATTTGTGATGCTAGTCTGCAATTGTGTGTGTGTGTGTGTGTGTGTGTGTGTGTGTGTGTACACCAGGTGGGCATAGTGCTGCATTATTCTACACTAGCTACAGCCTTGTGGTCAGGTGTCACTGCTCGGAACATCTACAAGCAGGTCACCCGCAAGACCAAGCAATATGAAGAGCTAGACGAGCCTCCTCCCCCACCCAGACCCATGCTAAGGTAAATAACCAGGAAGTGCTTAGATCAAATAATGATCTAGAACTATATATGACATAATATGATATTATATAATGATATCATTTGAGACTGTTATGGATGTGTGTTACCAAATTATTTATATTTGCATTAAGGCCCTTGTTTGTTTAAACAGTCATAAATAAATGTTTGATTTATTTTGTGCTTTGGTCTTTAGGTTTTACCTAATAGGTGGAGGCATTCCCATAATTGTCTGTGGCATAACTGCAGCTGCTAATATCAAGAACTACGGCAGTCGACCCGGTGCACCTTAGTAAGTATGCTGTTTCAGAGCGCCATCACCACTGTTATAGGAAAGGGACTTGGGTGATTACTCTGGATCTCATGAGACTCGATGTGCGTCGATGTGGAAAAATAGATGATACAGAGCATCCACCGTTGCATTAAATTTGCTGAGCTGCCCAAATAGTTCTTTCAAGCGTGTGGAAAAATCTAGCAATTTAGTCACATGCAAAGATTTGTCATATTGATCCACGTCTGCATTGGGATATAGGATCTTGACAGAATGACATTGTTTATTTACGCTTGTATGGATGTGGATGCACATGCCAGTGCAATGCAGGGAACAGGCAGCAATTAAAGCTTTTAGTTGACACAGTTGTCATATTCATAGCTGTGTATACCTACAAGGTTTTTTGGCATATGCTGCCCACACGCTGCAGTGTGAATAATGAATACTTTGCCGAGGCAATAACTTGAGGCACTCTGAAGTTATGTGAGCCTAATTATGACAGTCTATTTTTAGTCAAAGCCTAGCCATCCTGTGTCTGCCACTTTCCCAGCCTCTCAGTTCTTCTCTGCTCAGTAATGATAACTCTTTGGGTTGTGTAAAAGAAGAGTGATTTGAAAATCTGTGCCATCTGAACTCTTTAGCTTTTAATTAAAGTTGCTCCACTTAAACAATAGCAGTGTTGATCAATGCATGGATAAGGAACACTAAGCAGACATCTGCTTAATTAGATAGGAAAAATTAAACAGACATGTTTCACAGTATGCCTAATTGTACATTATTCATATTCAGCTCTATTGTGGCCTGATCTACGTGGTTTTCTCCTGTTGAATAGTTTTAAATGCTCACTACTATGATTTGGAGTGCAATTTATTTTATGTACTTAATTAAATAAGATCATGTGTTCTTTCCTCAGCTGTTGGATGGCGTGGGAGCCAAGTTTGGGCGCATTTTATGGTCCAGTGGCCTTCATCATCTTTGTGGACTGCATGTACTTCCTAAGTATTCTTCTTCAGCTGCGGCGTCACCCTGAAAGACGCTTTGAGCTGAAAGAACAGCCAGAGGAACAGCAGAGGCTCTCTGTGGCTGAGATTGCTGGTGGTCCCTCCGCCCATGCAGAGTCATCTGTACCAATATCTTTGTCAGCACTTGAGAATGAGCACACGTTCTTAGCGCAGCTAGTTGGCGTGGCTGGAGCTTTGGCACTCTATACGCTGCTGTGGCTGTTTGGTGCGCTGGCTGTTTCTCAGGATTCACCATTGGATTTGGCCTTCTCTTGCCTCTTTGGTGTGGCAGCTTTGGTCCTAGGAGCCTTCCTTGTTGGCCATCACTGTGTTACACGGCAAGACATGCGACGCCACTGGGCACAGGCCTGCTGCCTTGGGCACCAAAGGTATGCCATGCAGGTTGATGCCCTCTTGGCACCAGTGACTGGGACCTCTGGGGATGGGTCAACCAATACTGGAAATGGTGAGGTAGCACGTTGCCCTGCTAGTGGAACAGAGTCATCTTGTACCAATAAGAGTGCACCGAGTGTACGCAACTCCACCCAAGGCTGCAAGCTGACCAATCTACAAGTAGAAGCAGCTCAGTGCAAAGCAATTTCTGCACCTACCAATGGCAATGCACTACTAGACAACAGCTTAACTGAACACTCCTTGGATAATGAGATCAAGATGCATGTTGCTCCAGTTGAAGTCCAGTATCGTCCCAATATTACCAGCAATGGCCACCCTGGAATGGGGACCGCCAATGGCAACATTAACGGACACCCTGGGAGGCACCATAAGAACCGAGCACGAGCACACCGTGCGAGCCGACTCACTGTTTTGCGAGAGTATGCCTACGATGTGCCCACCAGTGTAGAGGGCAGTGAGCACAGTGCCCCCCAGAGGCGCCATCACCATGAAAGCCTACATGCTCGCAACAGTCGTCGTGCTGCATACCTGGCATACCGTGAACGCCAACAGAGCCAGCTCCAGCAGGACAGCAGTGACGCTAGTGCCAGCCTGCCTCGTCGCACCCGCCAGTTTGACAGGGGTTCCAGCAAAGGTACAGGCACCAGCATTGGCAATGGCCTTGGGAACAGTCGTCTTCGGAACAGTCTGGGAACCGGCCTTAGTAGTGGGACAATTAACAGCCAAAGCAATGTGGTTAGTAATGGATGTGTAGTAGGGGAGGGAGCTGAGACTGAAATGTCAAGCCCAGTCAAAGACTGCCCAAAAAAGCCACTCCCTGTTGAACTGGAAGTTCAGCCAAAATCATATGGATTGAACTTGGCATCAGATAACGGACTGGCTAAAACCTCAGATAGGCAACAGAACATGTCACCTCTTAATACCGACAGCTCAGCTACCATTAAGACTGGCTTGTGGAAACACGAAACTACAGTGTAGCAAAAATCCCAACCTCAAAGACTGCTAAAGACAATTTTTCTGTCTAACTGTGAACACTTTTTTTTTATTATTATTTTCATTTTAGACAGTATATTTCAACTGTTTGAAGAAAAGAATTTATAAATGATTTGTTTTGAAGAAGTCACCTCTTAGTATACCAATTGTTAATTGTTATAGACGATCTATAAATGATCTATTTTTATATCGTTTATTTCTTTTTCACAGGTGCACATGATTTTGTATAATAAGGTGCGCAACATTTGGGCATAGATAGGGTTGGTCTTCTGTTCAAACCTTTTCTGGCATAATTAAGCAGTTGCAAAAGTGCATTTGCGAAATTAAAAACAGAGTAACTCAGTTGCTTGTGTTTCATTCTGCACCACATCTGATTTAATAGCTACACATTCATCAAATGTCATTTTCCAGACTCTAGTTAATGTAATTGATTCATGGTTAAGCACAGTATCTGTTTCCAAACAGTCACACTCTTTAATTGTTTAACTGATGTTAGATTTTTGTGTCCATCTTCTTTTCTGCAAACATGGAGAAACCAATGCTGCAGTGTTAAGAACACTGTGGCCTTATACTTCCTGAATCAGCGTCTGCACTGTAATTAACTGCTGTAAGCCACACTGTCTCTCATACTGTTTTCTCCAATTTTGACACAAGCCTGAAATGGTCTAATGGAAGCAATGTCCAGTGGAAGCAGGATGGAGGTTTGATGATATAATCTCTCCATCTGCAAAAAAAAAGTCCACAGAGACAGTGTCTTATAATAGTTAACAGTAGACATTTGACATTTATATTTCTAGTTACCCACAAGTGAGTTCACATGAGTGCCTAATCTGAATGGATATGTACATACTAACAGCTCTTACAAGCTGCACATTGTTGTATTTGCTTCAGTGCCTGCATCACTGCAGACCATAGAAATAGCTCAGAATGTCTTCATTGACACTATTTTTATTCCCATGTCTGAGCAGTGCGAGGATTTCACATTTTTCAGTTTTTTCCATGCAAGGATTTCACATTTTTATATGGTTTCCTCCAACCAGTATGGAAACTCTTGTACAATTATTAAGCTGTAAATCTTTGTCCACTCATGGTTGGCACTGTTGTATTCAAATTATGCTGCGATGCATTTCAACTTCCACATGGAAAATGTAGTGAAGTTCAGGAATTCTCACTAGTCAGACATGTGTAGGGATGTTAATGTAATTTTATGTAATAGGCCACACTGTAAGTTGTACTATTAAATAAGCAAAAGGTGCATTTTCATCAAACATGCATTACCTACCATAAATTTACAAATTCTGTAGTTACATTTATACACACTCCCTCTAAATGTATTGGAACATAAGGGCCAATTCTGTTGCCCTTGATCAAAAGATAGATAGACGATAGATCAGAAGTTCTGATTTCATTTCCTGTATCTACGTCTAAGATCGCAAAAAAGTTTGTGGGAGACCACCAATTTTTAGGTGAGGGGAAGTATTAGAAGAGAACCTTATGAAGAGGAGTTATTTTTCAGCTGAAGAACTACCTTTTATCAAGACAGAAGACATAAGCAACTACCTTTTTATTCTGACATCCTTCCAGACAAGAAAACAAATGAATGCCTACAGAAGTATGGCGACATACAACTGTTTTGCTAGCAGTTGAATCCGTGACCTCAGTACCAACATGTTTATATCAATACACCCCTTTTGCTTCGATACCTGAACATAAACTAGTTATATTGGGAAAACAATGTTACAATGTAAACATTTTAGCTTGCTATGGAAGACTTACATTTCGTTAATGTCTTGTCAGTAGCTGAGTTTATGACCCTCAGTTTTTGGTCCAATTTGTTAGTGAATCAACAGTAACCTTACATTTACATTTACGGCATTTAGCAGATGCCCTTATCCAGAGCGACTTACAAGAGTGCTTAGTTAAATTCTTGAAGTATCTGAAACTAGTAAAGGTAAATCAGGATTCAAGAACTCAGACTAGAATCCTACTAGAAAAGAGTCATGCATTATCAATTATCTAAAACTTTCTACACTAGTCAACCTGCAAAGAGAAGACAACAATACCCAAAATAGTCACAAAACTGAATAAATGAGACAAAACACAGTTTATTTTTCAGTTAAGTGCTGGCAGAATGGGTTAGTTTTTACTCGGCATTTAAAGACCGAAAGTGACTCTGCTGTACGGACATCAAGGGGTAGTTCATTCTGCCATCTTGGTGCCAGAACAGAGAAGAGTCTGGGTGTTTGCCTTCCATGTGTCTTGGATGATGGCCAGTCGTGTCGGGCCATACTTGAAGCATTAAGAGCTCTAGGTATGCGCCTGGCCTTAACCATTGCCATCAGGTAGGAGGGGGCTGGACCATTTTTGGCTTTGTAGGCCAGCATCAGGGTTTTATATCTGATACGAGCAACCTTAAAATGTAACAATTTTGAACCTTTATCGATAATTAAAATTAGGTTAAAATTAGAACCTTTATCGAGCCAGTCCCAGTCTGTGGGCCATATGATTCATCCACTTTTGCTTGAAGGTTAAACAAGTAAATTGAAACTATTAAAAAGCAGGTTATCTGTCATCTGGTAGGCCAATGAAAATGAAACAAGATGTTCATTTTTACTCAGCTAACAATCACAGGGACATTTCAGTTAGACAAAGATGTATTCCCAGACTACCCGTGAGTTTGAAATAACACTGAATAAGTGTTGGAATTGTGTATGGAAGATTTATGAGATGATTAACGATGGGTTTGATCATGTAATCATACTGATATTCATGACAAATTGAATAAATCTGTTCCTTTCCCCATATCCTTTATAACTTTAGAACAGCCTACACTAAAGTTTATATCCTGTGTTTGTCTGAACACAATGTTTTCTCGGGAATTGCACATGAATGTAGAAATGCCACTAGTTTCTGTCTGCAAGAAACAAAACAAAATGTTTAGATATTCAATATGTTTATGCTTCAGATAAGACCAGTGTTTCACTCCCCTCATTCATCCATTTGTAATTAATTTTTGCTTCATGTGTGTACTAAACACGTTATGGGTGATGGCAGAGAAGCAATGCTCTTGCTTATTTGAACACTCAGCATGTGTGGATATGGGTGGCAGTGGCATGTAGATGTGTCTCAGAAATGAAGAGTAATATTTTCCATAAAACTGTCTCATCTGTGCTTGGTGGAATTACTTTAGAAAACAAAAAGATAATTTGGGTGAAGCAGCCTAATTAGGCAGAAAACAATGACACATACCAACATACACACACACACACAGACGTCTGCTGCATTTTTAAAATTGCTTACAATTGGGAATTCCTGACCACTCATGCCTGCACCAGTGCAAATATATTTTACTTGGTGTGCATTTTACTACCAGAAAAACTAAATATTTATTAAATATTTAATTATTAATAACACATCAATGATTATCCAGTTTGTCTTTCTATTCTGTAAGGCATGTCACAGTAGGCTAATCAATAATGTCAACCTAAATCTAAATCTAAAATTTTAGTGAAAAATATTCTTAGATGGAAAGTTCAGGAATAAACAAACACTTTGTTGAAAACTGTGGTTTTATTAAACATGTTATAAAAATGATGTTGTAACTGTGGCATTAATCTGCATGGTCATGAAGGTTGCAGGACAGCCCACAATGCAAAAAGGTATGCAACAGCACTTTCCTCAACTCAACTTTCCTCAATGACCACATTAGCATGGTTAATGTAATAATAACAAGCATCTTTGTCTATATTTTATAATGTGCAATGCCTATTTTTGTGTGCTAGTCGCCTTCTTCACAATTGTTTGTTACTCATGTTACTCATCAGAGAACCTCAGTGGTTATCAAAAACATCCTAATAAATCATAGTAGGGCAAGAGCTTGGTTTACTCAAACAACTGTCATTTAGGACTATGACATTCTCTGATTTTCTCCAAATTTGCGCAGTGTATTAAGGAGGTGAAAACTAGCCCAACGCTATAATTAGTTTTGTTCTGTCATGTTACTAACTTACTAAATTGTCTTTTAAAATATATTGAAATTGTGTAGTACAGCACACTATAGGATTTGCTTGCAAATTGATAGGCATATTCAGTTTGTTTGTTTCTAGGCATGCCTTACACAAGACTCATATTCTCAGGGCCATGGGTTTGATCCCCATGTCATGGGGGTATATAAGCCAGGGTAGCCATACCTGTCCCAATCCCAGATATAATGGAAGGGTTGCATCAGAAAGGTATCCTGTGTAAAAACCTGTGTCAGGTAGACAGATTATCTGCTGTTGCAACCTCTAACAGGAGTAGCTGAAAGAAACCGTAAGTAAGGTCTTAAATGTGGGACATGGACAGTGAAAGAAGCAAAGTTAGGTTCAAATAACTTTTATTAATTGTTTATTGTTCTGGGTATCTTGGGAAGAATTGGCCACTAAAATAAATATTTGCAAACAGTGATTTGGTCCTGCAGATGCACTTTCCTTTATATTGCATGTGCAATTGCATGAATCAGAGTTTGGCTACAAAGACATCTTACAGTTAATAGCTTAGATACTAGTTACATGTCCATGAACATGTTGTCTCCAACTAACAAACTAAAAGTACAGTAAAATTAAAGGAAACACAGTCAGCCTTAAAATCAGTTCAAATTGTTGACTTACTAATCAATAAGGACAATTGTTTGTGTTGGGTTCAATCAAGTTGATCAACATTTTATAATAATCTATTAGTAGTCATCACTTTACATGACATGTTGTATTATTATTATTTTATTAAAAGCTCCTATGTTTATTTATCTACCTTACCATGACAAACTTTAAACATTCAGTCTATGAACAATTTCTGCAAATGCCCCATCTGGCAGATATTTAGCACATGGTTTCTCATTCCCCGTCTCTTTTATTACTCTGTGCAGCATCTCTATGTGCCAGGGCAACACTGTCTATCGTCTGAAAGGCAAAGATATAAGGTAGCCTCTCTTGAGAAAGAAAAATCACTTTTGGCATCATTTGCCTAAAGATGTATAATTATAGTCGGTGTTGGAAATCTTTTGATGGTGCCACTGAGCCATTAGTGTGAGAGCTGATTATTTATATTTGTTTAAAAATGCCAACATTAATACACTGTCAAAATTAATATCTGTAAGCAGCTTATGAAGATGCCATTTGCTTAAAGGAATGGGGATACTATACACTCACAATGTCTATTAAGTAAAATTACACAAATCAAGCACTTTATTAAGAGCACATGCATTTCATTTACACATTCATGCAATTATGTAATTAGCAGCAGTAGAAGCACAGGTGATCTAAATCATTTGTACTTGAAGCTGGGGCTGCATTGGGAAAAAAAAAAAACATTAACTGGACTGATGAATTCCAGTTTCTGTTGATGCACAATTGTAAGGTCAGCATTAGGTGCCAACAGCATGAATTCATAGACAAAACCTGCCTTGTGTCAACAGTCCATACTGCATTTCATTTCACTGGCTTTGTACCTGTACCCTGCACAATGACACAATTGAATGTAATCTAATCTAAGTGAAAGTGAGTTACTGCAATTGACCTCCTCATTGAATCCGTCCGTGCAGTGAAACTCACACATACATACTAGTAAACACTAGGGAGCAGTGAGCATACATGCCCAGAGTGGTGGGCAGCCCCTTACCCGAAGCGCCTGGGGAGCAGTTGGGGGTTAGGTGCCTTGCTCAAGGGCTTTTCAGTCAAGTCTTGTCATTTGTGGGGATCAAACTGAGGACTTTCTGGTCCCAGTTTAGGTTCCTTAAGAACAAGTTTATGGCTGCCCCTAATCTAATCTAATCTAATCTAATCTAATCTAATCTAATCTAATCTAATCTAATCTAATCTAATAAATCTGGTACACTAGGTAGTAGTAGTTATCTGTTAATTACACAAAACATTAATAGTTCACAGCCCAGGTCTAAAACCTGACACACCACATGAGCTTTGCCTCATATATATGTTATGTTGTAGACCATTTTTCTTGTCAGTGTGTGACAGCTTGTGTGTTATGTAGTTCCTGTAGTTGTATTTGATTTTCAGAACTGTTAATAAAACACCATTGTGCCTTTCTCTCAGTTTTTATATATTATAATATGCATAAAATGAAACACATTACACAGATGCCATATCAGTGCCTTTAGCATGCATACTATAGTGGTAACTAGAGCGCGCGAGACTGGACCGAGGGCGCGAAACTGGCTGTGCGCGCGCGCCTCACTCGGCATCATTCAGCAGAAGAAGTTGGAGCGCGCGGAAGAGCGCAACAGTGCGCGTGCGGCTGCAGCACTGTCAGTGTTTGAAGAAGCCTTAACGCACAGCAACGTTTCTGCAAATAACATGGAGGCAAAGATAACGGAGAGCAGCAGTCGTGCCGCAAGGAGTTCAACCAGTGGTAGGACCAAAGGTGCATGAAAAGCCTTTCTTATTGCACAGGTGTATATCGCATGAAGTTGCATGTACTTGTGCATTTGCATGTCCCTGTTTGTGTTAAAAGTCTGGTCATGTTTGAACTTTTGCCTTCTTTAATTTATAAGTATAGGTCTAGAGGATAAGATGAGACTGATGTTGTACACATGTAGCAATAGTAGTAGTAACTGCAGCTTATCTTTCCTTTTCACCAGTGATGGTATGAATGTTAGTATACACCTTTAAACCTGTAATATGCATCTTTTACCTGGAGACCCACTACAGTGAAATACACTTTATAACCTTTCTACCTAAAAGATACTTTACTTAAGAAAGGTGTGCACCAAGGCAAGGAATAGACAATGTAGCACCTTTTTCTTAAAGTGCAGATTTTCTTTTATTTTTGTCTTATTTTGTATATATTTACACTTGTATATTCTATACGTTTTACCCGTTTTACTCAGTGTCTCAGATTATCTGCAACAGTTTTTTCATGGGCGCAACCTACATACTCAGCTCTGCTGCTCATCCCACAAATACATGTTCCTTACAATTGTGGCACCATTTAAAAGGGTTATTGCCAAAAGCATTGTTACAACAAAGAAATAATCTACCAAACACAAATTTTCTTACTTTTTATGTATACAAAGTCTATCACTGTTCAATCTGTTTTCTCTTCACATTCGAGGTGATAGCATCATGGCAGGAAATTCACCGGATCAGTAATTCAGTCATACCTGAATTAGGGTAATGTGATTTTTCTTACATCAATTAATTTTACCTTTTCATTAACAGATTTATCCTGGTCAGGGCCACAGTGGATGTTGAGCTGATCTTGGGAACAATGTTGGGAGGAAACTGGAAAACCTGTATCAAACCCACATAGGAAGAATATAGACAGAAATGACACATAGACAGTACTTATTTATAATAGCACTGACATTACCTACCAACATGAGGTTGCAGGGGAATATAATTAGTTATCTGCTTTGCCATGCCTGAATTAGGGTGCTATGATACCACATGAACAAATATTTGACCTGTATTAATAATACTGTGGTATACAGTGCATACATCCTAGTTTACTTTTTTTCATACTGTAGACAGTTATGCCTCTGCTTTGTTATACATCATACCACAATAAGTATCTCTGCTTAGCTGATATATTACATCAATAATTTGTTTTTCAGTTATGCCATTTGGCCAAATGACATTAGACTGAAAAATCCTGTCTGTTGCATGATGCTCCAAAAGCACATTTTCATCCCTCTGCCATACTTACCATTCTACTCTGCAGTAATAGCTGCACTGTAATTAAGGTCATAACTGACCATGCATCTATAAAACTTCATTCTCATGTAATCCATGAGTATTACCCCTGTTGCTTTATTAGAAGCAATGTTTATAGTTATAGTAGTCATAGTTCATAGCCTCATACACATCCAGCAGAGTGAAATGTTGCTAATAATTTGCTGCATTTAATTCTATATAGGTGGTAACAAATATCTTTAGTAATACCAGTGTGGTCATTCTTATTTTTAATATGTGTGTCAGGACAAGAATCCCACACAACATAAATCAAAGCAATCAGTTTCCTATTTTACATGCTTTTTACTTGTAAATGTTTACATTTTTAAATGTATTTTACATGTGGACTACAGTAACATTCTATATGGATGTAATATATCCAGACATGACACAATCCATGGGATAGCAGTATGTAATTTGATTATGAAGTGGCATTGCCTCAGGGTATGGTTTATGGGTCTGGGTGCTACCTGTGGGTAATTGATGGCCAGATGGCCTGGCTTAACATCACTCCAGACATTTTCCATCCACTTGTGTAATTGTTGGCATGTTGAGTTGCTGCATTTTGCTGGGTTAGTGGGGGTCCTGCATGATACTAATACCTGTCCCATGACTTTTGTCACTTCGATTTAACACATATGTCTGTGATCATGGATGTAAATAAAAGGAGAACCCAAGCTTTTTGTCTTATAAAGCATAGTAATATAAAGGTATCGTTTAGTTAAAGTGGTTCATGGTTTAAAGTCAGAACGTTTAAGAGTGTAATGCCAAAATTAATATGCAGATATATGGATAAATATGAAAAAAATATTGGAAATTTGTATAATGTAATACTAATTAAAGACAACAATTTGTGTTTAGAACTTTAAAATAAAAAAAGTCAAGTAACAGATTTTAAGGTCTATATGTATAGAAGCTCTAAGGAGGGACCTAAAGTTAAGTTTTTGTTAAATTTGTTTCTCTTTTTTGTGACATTTGAGAGCCTGGATGCATACTGTGAAAAAGTAAGGAGCTTAGACCAAATAGTGAGGTTTCACATTGATAGAAAGAAGTTAGATTGACAGGCATTAGGAGAATGGGGTATGCCTCTACCTGTCTTTATACACATTTTTTTGTGTTAGACTAGAAGTGAATGTATTGTGCTTCTGTTGATTCTGAGTAACTCATCTTGCAGCAAACTCTCCATGTAGTCAGTTCATGTGGAGTCTTGATATGTAATGAAAAGATATATTCTAACAAGAGGCTCTCACATTCTCACTGCCTTTACTGCAGCTGTGCTTTGTTGTCTTCTAAAATAGTAATGAACACCTTGCCCTAAATCTGTCATAAAATGGCGCTTTATGTCAGTTTGGGAAAGAGAATGCTTCTGAATTTTGCATCAGTGAAATCTACCAGTGGAGTCTACCTGAAGAAGCATAGTCAAGCAACTCAGTTTGAACCTTCAGTCATGTTGATTCATACTTCCAGTCTTCAAACAGTAACAAGAATAAACCTTGGGGACAATTTAATGCACAGGAATTAATGAGTAAGAGCATGCTTGGTTGGTATAGTTTTTGGAAACAAAACCTTTAGCACTCAAACGAGACCCAAATAGCCATAGAATATCAAACAAAGCCACTTACGCAACTTTCTTGTTTGTCGACATACACTATATGGCCAAAAGTATATACACAGATGACATGACACCTATATGTGCCTGTTGATCATTCCAGACTTTGTCCCCATTTACTGATATAATAACCTTCACTTTTCTAAAAAAGGATTTCCACCAGATTTTTTTAGTGCGACTGTGGGGATTCGGCTCCAAGAGCATTAGTCAGGTTGGAGGAGGAGGCCTGGTGCTTGCTTTGTGCACAGGAGCTTTGTCATGCTGCAACATGTTTAGGACCTGTTTCTACCCCGACATACACAAACACACTTTGGGGACCTATGACCCTGTCACTGGTTTACCGGTTTGTTTATCCTTAGATCACTTTTGGTAGTTACTAACCTCTGCATAGTGGGAACACCCTAGAATAACTGTTGGAGATGCTCGGTCCCAGTCGTCTAGCCATAACACAGATCCCTTGCCCATTTTTCCTGCTTCCAAAACATTAACTTTGAGAACCGACTGTTCACTTGCTGCCTAATATATAGTGATTTTAATGTTATGACTAGGTATGATCTGGGTATTTTTGGCCAAATTGTGTATATTGTCTGGCTGACAGTAATTTAGTAATTCTGTAATCATAAACACACAATACACAATATTTATATTCTAAACACTTCCAGAATTATAGCCTTGGGTAAAGCTTTATTATTTATTCCATCTTAGCTCTAAGACAACCAAGCATTAATTGCCTTAAGCAGTTTCTATTTTCCTCTCAGGCTTTTTATGACAAGGTCTGTTTGGTTTGTGGCCAAGTTTTGTGTCTTTTCTTGTCATGTGCTGGCCTAGTAAGCATCTGCTAATATGGCCGCTTGCTGTCAGAATCTGCGCCAGGCGAGATGGGTGGTGGGACAGGACAGAGTCAGAAATAAACTTCCACGCAATAACCGACAGAAGGCGTTTGTTTATCGCTCCCTTGCGCCAAAATGAGAGTGGACAGGCTTTCGTGCTTAGAATCTCCTGCCAGGCTTGTTTATGCCATGTATTCACTCCCTCATTGAATATTCAGATTTTATGCCAGCTAGCACAAATTAACTGCCAGAAAATATCATCCTTTATTTATTTTGAGCACCACTTTAAACTGCATTTTGACATGGTAGGGTTGTAAAATTGTTTAGTACCATCTATCATGTAATTTAACAGATTATTTTCAGTGTTCTTTGTACAGTTTTATTTCACACAACTGTCTATCCAGCTGATGCTGGTTTTAAACTGTGTACCCTTATCTTACAATGATATACTGAAAGCTTATTTACCACAGCTGTAAATTGTACAATCCATCACTTCAGGATGTGTGCACAGAGTACTGTTAGATCAAAAATGTGACAAAATTTACAACAGACGACAAACAACTACAGAGGATCAGAGCCACTGATGCAATCTTTTGTCATCTGAATATAGTAGTTATTGGTGTTCCTGTTCAGAACTGAATCATGCAATAGTGCAAAGATTTTAACATTGATGTAATGGCAAAATACTTAAAATACAGTAAATACATGCAAAATTTTATTTTCAGCAGGAAAAATTATGCTGTCTTTGACTCCTACTCATGGGTCACTGTGGATTTTAATTTACAGTAGAAAGACTGTTTTAGTAAAACATGCTTATTGAAGTTTATTATGTATTTAGTGGATAAAAATTACTGTGAAATATGATGTGCATCAGCTGCTGTAAGTTGTCCTGACAGCCCGCTAATAGTAATTCACAGTTAGTAGGGGTGTAACGAAGCATCGTTCCACATCACAAAAATTGTGGCGATTTTGATTTGCCATCTAATGCAGTTGTATTCATGAACACCAGAGGGCACAGTTGATTAAAATCACACTAGCACATGCCACTCTTCCCTACTGCAACAGTCGTTAGCATTGCAGCTGCTTCCATTTAGCATTTCAGTTTCTGCCTGGAAATGTGGATTTGTTGATTTTGCTCAAAAAAAGGAAAAAAAACCTATCCGTATCCTAGTATAACAGTGAGGCAAAGTGTGTGTAGGTGTGTGTAGGTTGAGCTAAGCTCAGTAAACTTGTTTGTTTACTTTTGATTTAAATTTAAGATTGTGCTCGTTTATTTAAAATCTTGGTAAAGCTTTTACAGTAACTCATTTTGAGTGCTCAATATAAACCACTGTTCCTACTATGTTTAAAAAGTAGGAAAGTAACTTAAGTGGACTTGTTTGTGTGGGTTTTTTCTTTCCAGAAACACAAATGCAATGCTTTCACTTGGTTATTTAACACATTTATTTAAATTTCTTTTCATTCCAGGGGACCAAAAATTGTTCGTTGAATATTTTTTTATAATAGTGCATTTTTACATGGCTTATGCATGTAAAAAATGAAATGGAAATCTCTTAATTTTTTTGTCATTCAAATTCTGTCTCAAATATAATCGTATCGAATCGTGAGCAGTGTGTATCGTTACATCCCTAAAAGTTAGTGCTTTGTCAGGCGTATCACATTGGAGTTTTAAACATGTCATACACTAGCTCAGATACA
>JAOVVF010000042.1:12282692-12297936 GCA_028565595.1 Duopalatinus emarginatus | reverse complement strand
AAGGGCACCTCAGTCGTGTCTGGGTGGGGATCGAACCCGTCACCTTCCGGTCACGAGACCGGTTCCCTAACGACTAGGCCACGGCTGCCCCTCTTCATACACGTCTAGACAGTTCACTGTAAAGGCCTGATTAATAGAGTACTGACGAGATGCCTGGCTCTCTGATAGGTTCTTCCATCTTTGCCATTGGATTCATATCCACCTTTCTGCTTTTAGCCTGGTTATTGGTGGTTCCAAACTTCTTCTATTTCACAATAATTTGTGAACAACTCCTAGGAACATTCAAAGCTTAGAGTTTTATAGCCCACATTATATACAATATTATATAAAATCTAAAAGTGTTCAGCTTTTCATTTGCAGACCTTGTAAAGCAGTTATTTGCTGTCTAATTTGGATCAAATCTAATGAATATTGGATAACAGGGAACAGATTTATCCTGGTTGTAGAGATTGTGTAGAGAACTGAGATCTAGCAAACTCATGATACCTGACCTGTGACTAACAGGAGGTACCTGTGAGGTTCTGTATATTTTTGTAGGCCTATTTCAAACTTGGTTATATTCGGTGAGTGTGAGTCATCTGGGGCATCTGCTTCTCTTTCTGTGTGGAACTTATATTCACTACTCATCATTGATTTGGCTAGTGTGACACAACTCAGCCATTCCTTACAAGTTTGGCAGCCTGAAGTAGTAAAAACGATGACTAAGTAATACACTACAACAAGAGCACATATATGACATATATGATAGCTCACACATGGGACCTGAACGGACATAATAGTTTTCTTCTTTATAGCACAGGTTAGCTAGCTAGGGACGGTCCACATGCACATGAGCTTTGTAAGTGCAGGAAAGCATCTTTATTGTAGGAAGACAGTATTTTGTATCTATAAGGAAACAACAGTGTTTAAGTATTTTCTTACAGTAATAGGCACTTAAGCTAAATTCCGCATACAAATATGTATACTACTCAGTGCACATTATGTGGTTTGGGATGCAGCTTTGAGTTCAACATTATGGACACACATTATGGACTTTACCCTTCAATAAATCTGCCATGAAAATGGCCTGAGATTAAAGTGTGTTGTAGCCCAGTAATAGTGTGTAAGACTGACATCCAGTGGCTGAATATTTTACATACATGCTCGCTCAAAGAAGTATGACCATCTATGACACATCATCCTGTAGCTCTAAATGTTAGTGTTTAGCCTCTATAGATATTTATTGTAATACACAGGCCTGTGAGATTATCTTAACACTGAAGAAATTTGTGAACAATAAGAAATACTATAAGAATGGAACCGTTCTGCACATTAACTATGGCTCATTACTCTTGCCTTGTTCAAAAAAAAAACACACACAAAAAAAAAACAGATTACTATGAAAAAATGTAAATGATCAAGTGTAAATTAACATCGAAGTTTGTCGTGTTTTTTCTTGGTGGGGCCCAAAAATTCCCCCAAAAAGGAGAGCAGGATTATCTGATAATCTTCTGACATTTTGGTAACCCCTATGAGTAAAGTGTTTTTTTTAACAAAAATAAAATAATAAAGAGCCAACAAGCTTTTTCTTTACTGAGGTTAAAGTTAGTTTAGGCTTAGACATAGTGAAAGTGAACTATTTGCTTACTGTGCTTGCACACGGAGGCATGTGACCTCCGCATTTAACCCAACTGTGCAGTGAAACACACACACCAGTGAACACTAGGGGGCAGTGAACAAATATGCCCAGAGTAGCGGGCAGCCCCAAACCACTGGGCCTGGGGAGCGGTTGGGGTTGTTAGGTTCCTTGCTCAATATCTTGCCCTATGCAGAGAAATTCAAAACATTTACAGAGTACTGTATAATGCCTATCATGCATTTGTATATTTATGCCAATAATACAACAGTAATCAAAAAGAGTGCAGTGAGTAGTGTTGCTGTCTCACAGCTTCAGGCTCCAGGTTTGATCCTGAGCACAGGTTACTGTCAGTTTTACCACAGTTACTTAAGTTTCCTCTGGGTTCTTCAGTGACTTGGGTAGTCTGAATTGTATGGATGTGTGAATGGAATGAGCATGTAAACTATGTCCTGCCATGGGCTGGAATGCCCAGTGTTTCTGGGATAGGCTCATAAATGTGTCATACATGTGGTATGAAAATTACTGAATTGATGAATAAATTCCCAGGAGCCAGCAGGATGTCCAGACTCTTGTAACTACATTTGTAGCTATCTTTTACTTCACCTTACAACAAATGCATTCCTGTTCAATGAAAAAAAAAAAAGTTAAATATTGTTTACCCCCCTTCCCCCCCACCCCCAGAACTCCAAATTCACATTTTTTTTCCACTCTCCAGCACCACCTGGTGGTATTGTAGTCGTTCCTGTAAGTATGTGTAAGCATCACGACCTTCATCCTTGTATTTATTTTAACATAGATACAAGTCATATATAAAGGGAATGTGTGAATGGGCAAGAACCAAAATTTTCTGACTGACTGTTGAGTTTATCTCTAACAGACATTACTTAATTATAAAATAAAATTTAATAAATAGTTTTATTCAAATAATATATTTTATAAATAGCAGAAAAATATATTTCTTTATAAATAGCAGGCAGGTTTCCAACAGTGTGACTTGAAATGCACATCTGTACCAGAGTATCTGTTTACAAATTTGTTGTATACACTATATGTGTGCTGTGTGACTTTAACTGTAAAATCGTTGTGAAACTGCCCATAGGTACATAACATACATATTAAATGTGAACTATTATAAGGAACGAGAATTCTCTCTAGCATGTTTGATGATCACCAGATTTACAGCTTTAGGTGGCAAAGATACAGGATAACAAAAGGTACTTCTTTAAACTTATTAAGTGACTTTATTAATTTCTTTACAGATTATGGACTAAATCAGAATCAGTCACTGATGAATGTGAATTTTCTTGTGAACTGAAATTGTGTACTCACTCTTCTTTATACCATTAACAATTACTTACAGTGTTGCATTAAAGCACCTGGAATTTATAATTTTAAAGCTTTTCAGCGCTCCTCCATTAGCTAGTGGGTTAATGGGGGCCTAGGTCACAGTGTTAATAGCTGACCTGTGTTTGGCCTGTATTCACAGTAATCCATCTCAGTCCAAACACAGCAGAACCTGTCAAACGGCTGCGCAATTAACTACCGGAACTTTACAAGAACAGATGGAAAGATCTCACTGCCATTGACTTACATTAACTCTCACTTCTGAGACCTTGAACAATGTTATAAAAATGTTTTATAATCATCTAATCATCAGCTACTGTATATAGATAATCTAAATGTGGAGACAAATAAGGATGATACATGTCTTATGCCCGTCTTACCTGTATGTTAGTTATACATCTTATCATTAAAATAGCTGTCATCCCATTTAAAGGCAGGTTACATTTTGTGGAAGAAATCCGTGCAGTGAAAGAGCTCTTAAGTTGGGATGGGGCTGAGACGTGAGGAGGCCTAGTTGTCAGGAGCTGAATTTAAAGAATATAAGAAAATTGTCAAAATATCAGATTGATGCTAAACTGAGCTCAGTTATATATAAGAGAAATCCCTGGACAAAGTGATCATATTTAGATTTTTTTCCTCTCTGGGTCTGCTACATTCTGACTGTTGTAAAGTACTGAAATCTGAAAGACTTCTGTACTGATTTATATTTAATGTATGTACATAACTTATTCAGATTCAATTATTCATAGTGAGCTATGGTATAACACTGAACAGCCAATGTTAAACAAAATAATTTTGTTTCTGTAATAGAGTTTGGGAAATGGTACAGGATTAGGCTACATCTATTCTCAGAGCATTCATGAGGAACATATAGGTCAGTGTGGACACATAGCACACAGTGGACAGTCTGGGGATTGAAAACCATTTGCATATTATGGCCTTAACATAATAATATTGTCTGGAGGCCAATACAGTGTTGACTATTATCACATAATGTACTATAAAACAGCCCTAAGTCTCATTTGACCAAACAAAATATTGTTAAAATATTCATGGAGGCGAAAACAGATTTATTTTAAATTATTCATTGGGTAGACATCAATTATGGTTCCTGATGTAGTATAAATTGAATTTATGCACATGGAATACAATATATAATACAGTGTTTACTTGAGATGTAGAGTGTGGAAAAGCACCATGTCTCCACTGGTCATGCAATTTTTATTAAGAACTCCGAACAGCAAGGTGTACATGTGTTTCCTTGACACAAGGATTGACAAAGATGCCTTATATATTTATAACTATAGATTTATATGATAACACAGGCTTTTGCTTTATATGGGACGCAGGGAGTAAAAATACAGCCAGATAACTCGTCATACCGGACAGTTAGTAGCAAGTATCTAGACATGGATAAAATTATACAACATTGATAGTTATGTACTGGTTGGGGTTGTGATGCCACTAAGGTTGAATTGCACATCTCTTCATTGTTAAACACTGACTGAAGCCTAAACAATATTGTCTAATGTTTAAGTTTTGAGAAACTGTCCAAAGTGAAATGTGTACAGCAAACAGAACTTTAAATGAAAGTTTTTCTGGATCCTGTTAAAGATCAAACATGCATGTTGACTATTCAGTTGCTTGCGAGTATGGAAAGTGTCAGCCCCACTTCACAGCCTGGAATGACACATTTCTGCACACACAACATAAAAACCTGTAGAACTGTTGAAGTGAACAATATCTTTTGATATATAAACTTTCCTTATACACAGTAAGTACTATATAAAGGGGTGTATTTGTTTTAGCAGTCAGAGATGTTAACAGTTTGAAGAAGTCTTACCCTATAGAAGTCTGAATTAAGTATTTATTCACACTTGGTTTTATATTAATCAGAAAATTCTGAAATCTATCAGAACAATATCAGACGTGACAGTTAGTAAGGCTGTAATAATAATTTACTGTGAGTGTAAATGTTTCCAGGTAAATCCAGATTCATGTTGGCACTGTTGTCCATTATGCAAAATCTTATTTTCAGAAGCTTGTGTGTGTCTGTGTCTCTCTCTCTCTCTGTGTGTGTGTGTGTGTGTGTGTGTGTGTACATTGAATTTTGCTGTGTGTATTGATTGCTGTAAACTGCAGATCAATAACATTCTCTTATTAAAGAAGAGTGTGGTAGTGTTGTAGTGTAGCCACAGTCTCAATCAGAAGGGGTTATTTTTGTCACCCTTTGTACAAAGACATGATCCGCATTTTAAACCATGGAAAGCAGCTATCTGAATTAAAATATAATCTAATGGATTGTACACCTTTGAGAATGAATGAAGAAGGCTAAGACATGTAATATATACAACAGGATATATTATGAATTAGGATTCACAGAAGTCCTTTTATCATTGTAAGGAGCACACACAGTTAAGTAATGCATGTTCAGTGTTTCAGCTTTGGGGTTTGGTGTTTTCTCTGTGTATCACATGTAAATTATATTATATGAGTCTGGCTTTATTCTGTCTAGATATGTGGGGTGACTGTTATATATGGCTGTGGAGTTGTTAATTTTGTTTCCACATACTCATTGCTCCAACAAAGGTCAGATCTTGTCTTAACAACATGTGTGTAGTGTAGCAGGGATGGGATACAGATGTACCCCCCCCCCCCATTATATTTGTAGCCATTTATTTCTACACACTATAGCAATCGCAAATTATTATGGCATCTAGGTGACAAAATAATCATAAATTATCGCTTTTCAGCTTTCCATGGTTAGATTACCTAGGCTATGTGATTTTAATTGGGGTAGGGTAGGTGGGGGCTTTGTGTTACTAATTATGGCAGCAGAGCAGTAGGGGAGTATGAGGCTCTGTGTGTGTTGGGGGAAAAGATGCAGGGTAAAAATGTAGGCAATTAGAGTATAATAATTCTAATTAATGTACTGTATGTGTGTGTGTGTGTGTGTGTGTGTGTGTGTGCACATGTAAGAGGCAGATATGTATGTATGTATATCCATTTATATGATCATGTAGTCTATATATGTTCATACACTCCTTCACTAGGTAAGAGAGGTGACAGGAACTGATGTGAATAGATCCCACTGCTCTCTCAGTGGACACTCTGGGACACTAATGATGATGATGATGCACTGCGTGCAGTTTTTTCCTGTGTGAAGAGGGTTGAGTCCATTGGCTGCTGATCTGGTCACAAGGAGCAACTCTCATTCTCCTGTGCTCTTACTGTAACTCGCTTTGTAAAAAGGGAAAGCAGTTTAGTTCAGTCAGTTGTGAAACCTGAGGATTATATCATTAGCAGTGGAAGATAAAGCTGCATATCTCATCCAGCAATAAGGTAAGGGCACAGCTAGATTAGCTAGATTAGCGAGATTAAATGCATATTTATTGTCATTTTACATGCACTTAATAATGTAAGGTTTACAGTAAAATTAGTCAAACATTTCACAGAGTTTTTTTACGTCCTTACGCCTACAGAGTACAGCATGCTGTAGCAGTCTAATAATATAATAATAGCTTCCAAAACATAGCTACAGTGTTTAATACATGCTTCTTATATATTTATCAATTAATTGAAGTAATATTCATTTTACCGTTTAACCAAATTTTATACTATACAATTTTTATTTTAGGATTCTTTAAAACAAAGCGTTCTAGGTCTTCTCTGAGCTGTTCAGAGCTTGGGCAAGCTTGTGGAGTGCTGAATGATGTAACTAAGCTAGAAGGCAGAGAGACACTTTTAGGTTAGGGCAAACAATCCCCAAGAGAACAGACCTGTAGCCCAGAAAAAGAATATGCCCTTTACAGTATGTTATTAATCTGTTCCTTTTACAGTCATGGCATATGAAGAACAAAGAAACCTTATAGGTTATAATACTGAGTGTATTTAAACAGACTGAACCTGACAATGTCTACACCAGCCAAGACAAGCCAGTGGAGAGAGGAGCTATGCCAATTTCCCAGGAACCAAAGGCTCTCTAAGAAAGTACTGCTGAACTGCTGTCTGGTGAGACGTATCATCTCATGGGCCCAGCCTGTTAAAAGAGGTAATTATTTGCTTTGATGTAGTCAGATGTAGGTAAAGGATTGAAATGCTAGTGATGACATGTTGAGACTGCTAGACTGCTTCCTGTTTAAGATTTTTAACTCTTCACAGCATGACACTTGGGCAGCAGCTATATATATATAAAATAAGCTGTTTGCCAATGGTTTCATGGGTGCAACCCACATACTCAGCTCTGCTCCTCATCATGTTTCTTACAATTGTGGCAGCATTTAAAAGAGCAATTAACAGGCTTTCCAACAGTATAAGATTTATTGCCAAGAAGGATTTTTACAACAAAGAAATAATCTACCAATCAATAATTTCCTCAACTTTTGTGCTATGTATAGATAGCACTGTGAAAACCCTTCCATATTTAATTTTCTGTTTGAAGGTATTTGTTTTTATATTACAAATAAATGTATAATAATAATAATGTATAATTATTTTAATGTTAATATTTATTTATTTATTTGTTTGTTTGTTTATTTATTTTTGGCCCACTGTACATTTGCTCATATGAGATGGGAAACTCCAGCACCATTCACCCTTTAATATAATAGTAGACATTTAGAATCATTTTATTATTATATACAAGCACGGATTCATTAAATGTTCATTTTATTATCACCTTTGCTTCCTTTCCATATGTGCTAAACATAATCTAAGCTTAATAATAATAATAATAATAATAATAATAATAATAATAATAATAATAATAATAATATGTAGATAAGACAGGAAAAATGCTGGTGAAGGATTTGCTCATTGAGTGTATATTCTAATAAAACCAGATCTACTGATGTACAGAATTTTTTTTTCAGTTTTATTGCTGTTGCCACTTATTTAACATATAACATAAAAAACTATGATTTCCAAAGAGACTCAAGCTGTTTGAAGAAATTACAGGCCTAGACACACACACACACACACACACACACACACTGATGTTGACATAATATGGAGCTTTTTTATGGGTCCCTGTATGCCCTCATGAGTGAAGTAAATCAATATGGGCCTTGTATGGAGTGGCATCTGTGATAAAGCATGTCAGAGGGTGGGATTTTGCTGGACACTGGTTGTAAATTTAGCATTTTCAATTTGTTAAATAAGTTAGAATCCATTAGCCATATCACAGTTGAAATGTGGAATGCTGTAGATGTATTAGGTTAATGAAAAATTCCTCAAGGCAGATTGTTAAAATAAACAGTACAATATTAGAATAAGATGCCATAACCCCCAAAATGATATCAAGATTAAACCTAAATGAATTGTACTGTTTTACAATGATAATATTTTACAATAATAAAATACAATAGTTGAAGAAAATGATTCAATATTTTATTACCTATATTTGTTTGATATTTTGATTTGTGTGGGGGGCATGAAAAAAAAAATCAAATTTTACAATATGATACAAAAACATTTGTCTGATACACAAAATGTATTAGCATATATAATTATGTAACAAATTACCATTAATATTCAAAACTTTGTTGAAATGTTACATTTTGTAGATGTATATAAACACAAGTTAGGTTGTGTGTATTCAGTTCGAGTGCTTTAAATGCTCCTCGTTTGCATTAGTGTGGGGGCATGTGAAGCAGAATGAGGAGTATACAATATGTGTGCTGTGCATGTATTTATAATTTCCCACCATTGCTCTTGCTTCTGTAATTCAAACCTCTGCTATCTTTATCACATTGTTGTGAAAAGCAGCCAAGTGCTTCACTGTGTCAGGTGCTGTTGTCAGCACTCAACCAGATAACTAAATGAATTTATTCTTGCTTTTCAAATATTGGCTGTAGATTTTCTTGAATTCAGTAATGGCAAATCTGTAACAAACAACATTGTTTTTTTTGTATTAGATCCAGAGAGAGCAGGAGAGATAGAGAGAGGGGAGGGGTAAGGTAACAAGTATTATAAGGAAAGTAACTAACCTGTTGCAGATGCTCCTCAAATACAGCTAAACCTAAACCTGTGTTGTTCTTTAACAAATAGTTATACAGTAATTGTTGGTAAATTTCTTTGGTAAAAGAAACATCAAATACCTCAAGATGTGCTGTCATTGGGAAATAATTAACTTATTTATTTATCCTATTTTATTCATTACTTAAGTATCATTTTAACATAATATTGTCACTGGTACATAAAAGAATTTATTACATTTGTACATTACATGTACAGTATGTATACACGTGCATACCAGTTACGTTTTGAACCTATATTTTAGCATTTGTGCTTAAATGAGTATGACACAAATGACCTAATTTTAAATATTCTGAACTTTGAAGATCCTGTATAAGCATTATTATAATAAGTGACACTGGAACTGGTTTTCTTAAATGTTTGGTTCATTGAGAAATATTAGAAATTACTTTTAACTGTTTAATTGGAATAATATGGGTCAGGTCTAGCTGGAAAAGACCAAAGTCCTGTTGTAATACACAACATGTTTCTATTATATACAGTTAAGACACACACAAAAACAGTAGGAACTGAGAGCAGGCACTTAATGATTGAATTACTTTTCTGTATAATTGGTCTACAGCAGTTGTACTGATTAACCTGTAATAAAACACGAAAACCATTCGAGATCCTTGACTGGCAATGTATTGGAAATATTCTGTAATCAAATACATAGTATGGTGTATTGGAATTAAATATATTACAGTATTTGTAGTTTTAGTTTTATATTTCATACATTACAATAGTATATTACATTAATGTAATATACTATAATATAAATGAAATTGCTGCCTAATGATACCAAGGCAAACAGTTCACCGTTCAAGTACACAATCACCGGGACAGTAAGAGTTAAGAGACTTGCTTAAATGTGCAATCACAGACAAGCCAACAAACAAGCAGGACTGCTTAGTCATTTCTTAGATTCATTTTGATTTGACATTTAGCTCTGTATGACTCAGTACTAACACAGTACAGCAGCCCAGCGTTTACTGATGAAGTCACCAGGCGAGGGTGCTGTATCTCTATGCATTCAGCAATATAAAATAGAAATATATAAATATAAAGGCATCTTTCATAAATGTGTTGATAATTAATCACTTCACCTTACATTTTACATGATTTAGTAGAATATTACTATTGTATAACTTGTCATGAGGCATGAACATACCGTCAATGTGTTTGTCCATCACAGGGTGTCATGCACACACACACACCTACTGACCTAGGGGGTAATCCGTCCAGCCAGTCAACATACTGACAATGTGCGAGACCAAAGAATCCTAAAGAAACCCACACAGACATGAGAAAAACAACTTTATAGATGTAGACAGTAACCTCAGTTCTGGCACATGTGTGTTTATGATGGTGAAAACAGTATAGTGCATCACATGATGGTTATGTTATGATTTTGCTATTTGTATTTATTTTGAAGATATCACATGTAACAATGGGTATTAGTCTGGAAGGATTTGGAATTCACAGTTATAATCAATATTCTGTTTCTGCATCATTTGGGACAGACAGCTGTACATCTTTGCTGTTATACCAGCTTGAAAATAGTCATATGTAAGTTCATATGACTTATTGTCCACTAGGTGGCACTGAAGTAACAGGGCTGTTGTGAATCATCTCGTTTAGACTTTCTGGTTAAATGCAGCATGTATTATTAATATAATGTTTTATATTTTTACCTAATCCTGTAACATCACCTGTAAAACATGAATGTATACAGACAGGTTTTTTTAATGATAAAACTGGTTTATACAGTCCATAAGTAAGACGTTACTCAATGAATTTTGTATATTGTGTTTACTTGTATGTATGTATGTGAAAAGGAATACATGTTAGAATGGACAAACAGTCTATATATTGCAACATTATTTTAACATTAACCATTTAAATTAAAACACTAGCATTCTGGGGTGAATTAGAAGCCCCCTGGCTATTAGTCTTTAGCCCCAGGCCCCATCTCCAAGGTCTGCACTGTTGATAAATGGCCTCTGCGTGCTGATTACGCTGGCAGACACAGAATGAATAAATGATGATGGCATGAATATGGAGATATCAGTGACAGCTCTGTCGACATTAGGCCCACTGACTAGAATGGAACAATTATTGCAATATTTACCATATAAGACTCAGTGGCAGTATATACCACATAGATACCTTATGTTCATCCGAATAATTCTTCACTTTGAACAAGGGCAATAATCTATTAAACAGTCGTGTAGAGATGTTACAATCCAATGGCATGATATCAAAATTTATTAGAGGAATAATAGTATAAACACAAACTTTTTTATGTGTAGATGCTTTACTATTATACCAGAAAATGACATGAGAATTACAATGTGCAATGCCTTTCCAAGGTAGAAAGTAACATACTCAATAGGCACTTTATTAGGAACATTATACTAATACTGGGTTGGCATGCATGCGTAAAATTTTAGTAGGCATGCTTGATTTTGAGTATGCTTAGAACACTTCAAGATCAACCGTGCACCAGAATTCAATCTGAATTTAACTCACATAATCAGCTAGCGATGTTTACCTTAAACGCTGAAATAAGTCATCTCTAGTATAGTTCTGACATTACACATTCTTATATAGTAATCTTTCATAACTGATCTAGAGGGAATATATACTAGGAATAATTGTCAGGGCTTGCAAAAAACGATTTTAAGGTATAAACTTAACACTTCAACTGTGTGTACAAATACTAAACAATATATATGCTAAATAAGTATGCAGATTTTTGTTTTAAAGTATCTTATCTTAAAAAAAGTCTTATTTTATTTGCATACTTTAAAAACGAGATGTGTCCCAACAAGCACACACTCAGAGCTTCCCTGATGAAAAACAAGCAGAATTACTGAGGTCGCTATTTGTCATTATCATTTCCTTGTTTAAAAACTTCTGTCCTGATAATGTGAGGAATCCTACATTAAGTTTATACCAAACTTGCAGACTGGACTTTCACAGAGGTTCTGACAATGACAATATGTTTCATTTTGTAAAGCAATGCAGTGTTAAAAAAAGATAATCTCACTTGACCTTTTTTCTAACAATAATAATAACAAGAATAGCTGTTATACATATGTGCCAGCTAGTCAAGCTTCCAGTATATCCTCAAGCTCTATACAAGCCATTATTTCATCAAATAAATACACTGTTACTTTTTGTTATACAACAGGCCATTTGTGATTTAATTTAGGTTGATTGGTCTCTCTAAATTGTCCGTAGGTGTAAGTGTGTGCGAGTGGCATTGACAAGAGATTTCAGTCTATCTATATATATATATATATATATATATATATATATATACACACACACACACACACACATATCTATATATACACATAAAAGACTTGTAAAATCTTTCCTGCCATGAACATATCCCAGAAACCAAATAACAAATGTGTGTGTGTGTGTGTGTGGGAGTGAAAGAGAGAGACAGAATATATACATTACATGTGAATATGGAATATTAACACATCTTTCATTTGATCATATGAATCGGCATCATGGAGCAACGACAACACACCTTACATTGCTTCCCCTTTAGCTCCACCCTCTCGACAGCAAGGATAATCAGTCAGATTGATAGGTTGTGATACCACAAAAACACACACACACACACACACACACACACACACACACACACACACACACACACACACACATACATACATGCTGCTGTTCTTTGGAGTGAAATATCTAAGATTGTCACATACATCTCAAATTGTCAGTTGACATACACTCTGTATTCATCTTCAAGGATACCCATTCTTAGTTCACATTTACTACACACATACAGAAGTGTAAGAAGGCAAGTCTGTTTCCTCTTTCTGGTAACCTACTTCGCCCATATTTTCGTATTCCACTGGTGACCTAGCAATCTATAAATAGTGCCAGAGAAATACAGGGTACAGTGAAACCTGGACACTTTTTAGTGACTGCAGACAGACCCAACTTTTATGCTTTAAAACATGCTGTTGATCCATATAAATGCCTGACCAGATTTTAAATTTGTTTGTTTTTTTTTTTTTTTTACAGCATTGTCACTCATTCGTTGAAGTGATGATAATACACGCTACATTACCCTCATAGTATTGCCAAGATTTTCTTGGGCTTCCATTTAGAAGACAAACTCTCCTGCTGGCTTGTTTTTTCCATCTGCATCCAACATGATTTTATAGCATAGATCTAATCGACTTTGTGAAGTACAACCTAACAATATAGATACACTTGATATCATTTGTTTATCTCATAGTAACGTTGTGTTTAAATGTAAGTCAGAGCTTCATGGCTTCAGGGGGCAGCCGTGGCTCAAGGTGAGGGAACCAGTTTGGGACCTAAAGTGCCATTGAGCAACACCCCAATTGAGCTGCCCCCACTTCAGAGTGTTTCTTACTGCCCCTAGTGTGTGTTCAGTAAATTGTGTGTTCAACTGGATAGATAAGTTAAATGTGGAGTTCAGAGTCTTTTGTGTGTAAGTACAGTAGGCCAATCACCTCACTTAATGGCATGGCTGAGCAGCTGCATGCAAGCCTCACACTGGTTTAGGTTTAGGTTTGAGTGGTGTAAAGCATGCTGCCACTGGACACGGCTGCAGTGGAAATGTTCTTTGGAGTGATGATTTACACTTCTTTATCTGGCAGTCTGATGGACAAGTCTGGGTTTGGCAAATTCTAGGAGAACTTTACCTGTCTGACTACATTGTTCCCACTGTTTTGGTTTGGTGGGGAAGGGAGGGTCATTATGCTATAGGATTGTTTTTCAGGGTAAAGCCTAGGCCCCTAGGAAATCTTAATGGTTCAGCATTCAAACACATTTTGGATAACTGTATGCTTCCAAATTTTTGGGAACAGTTTGGGGAAGGCCTTTTTCTGTTCCAGCATGACTGTGGCCCAGTGCACAAAGCATGACCCATAAGGACATGGTTGGGTGAATTTGGAGTGGTGACCTTTAAAAATGCTCTTCTGGAGGAATGCCATGAAGAATAAAAGCTGTTTAGCTGCAAGGGGGGTGGCGGCGGGGAACTAAGTCAGAATGGGATGTCATAAAAGCTCCTGTGGGTATAATTACGAAGCTGTCCCAATACTTTTGTCTATACTGAATGTGCCGTCAGTTGACTGGAGTAAATCTCACTGCTGTCTTGCCAGCTTCTGCTTGTTGATGAATTTTGATTTGTTGTTGCAAAAAATTGTTTTACATTGCAATCCATGAGTCAAACTTTAGGGCACTATGTAAGGCCTTCAAAAGTTTCTGAGAGCATTCTTCATTTTAAAATAGTATGAGCTATAATTTCAGTTTTACATGTACTCACTGATGTTTCCATGGATGCAGTAATACAGAAGTGTGTGTGCTATTATGTACTCAGCACCCTGGCATGCATGCTAGAGTTAGGACAGACTGCTACGAATAATTAACTGGAAGGGTTGTTTATCACTGATTACTCTGCCTCATCAACACTTACAACATCAAATGAATGTTTTGAGAAGATTACTGATGAATGTATGCTGTACACAAGTCCATACACTTTACTTCTAGATTGTTTTAGATGTTTTTAGTTGTTATGGCTACTTTATGTAGGTTTCTTAGTTTTGAATGTACTTAATAAAATATAAATAGGATGTGCTGTTGTGCAGACCTGCTGTTATATATTCTGTTTATAATGTTGGCCTATAATAGCTTGTTCTAAGGTGTTTTGTTCCTCATATACCACAAAGCCCAAAGTTGTCCATCAAGAAAGGAACAGCTCTGACCATCCTTCTGTAAACATTAAACCTCTCCTTATAGTGAATAAATTTTTCTGTAAAAAAAACCTAACCATATTAACAATTTAATATTAGTCGGATTTCAACCATACAAGGAAACTGTGCAGATCCTGTCAAAGCTGGAGACATGGACAGTTCCATGTGCAGGTTTTTTTTTATATCAACAGTAAGAACCATGTGAATAGACAGAACAATCTAATAGATGTCCGTAAAGTATTTCCTCTTGAAGACTGCACCTTGGTGCATTTCCTTCTCAGCAGTGTTAGAGTTTTCTGGGACTGGATTGTAAAGATGGTGCTGCAGAGGTCATCTTTCTATCGGAATGATGAAGCTGTGGCAAAAAAGATTTTAAGTATGCGATAAGTCAGAGTGATGAATTTTGTACATTTAGGTGTCATTTCTTAAATGCCTACTATGTTTGCACACAGAGGAATGTGACCTCTGCATTTAGCCCATCCGTGCGGTGAAACACACACACACACAC
>JAOVVF010000042.1:12268572-12279079 GCA_028565595.1 Duopalatinus emarginatus | reverse complement strand
ATGGTTATGTTATATTTTTATTCATTTTACAGTAAAAGTTGCTTAGTTAAACTCAGCTTTAATTAAGGCATTTACAAGTATATATATAATAAGTTTCCATTCTGAGTGACTAAACAAATCCTTATTTTATGTAAAGAAAAATGTCAAATAAATTATTTACACATGTAAAAAGGCAAAATAAAGGAAAAGGAAATTGTATAATACTTGCATGAAAGTGACATCCAAGCTTTTTAGCCTGTCCAGTAAGACTCAACATCCCAGTCAGAGCTTCAAGGTGCCTCTTGTATGCAAATGCCCTTATTGCTAAAATGAAGTACTAATGAGCTAATAAAGAGCTCTGTGTCTGTGCCTCTGATTTATCCTGGTGTTGATACTAACCCCATAATTTACAATATAAAGTTTCCATGTGTGCTATGTGATTAGTGATCAGTGCTAGTGATTCGATGGTTATTTTATTGTTGTTACTTACTGGCTACTACTGCATAATATACTTGTTATAAGTATTAGTTGTATTGTTAATAATAATAATAATAATAATAATAATAATAACAATAATGTTGATTGTTTAACTGAAATTTCATGCTGTTGAAATATTACACTTAAATTTACACACTTTTTTTTTGCAGCACTTTAGCACTCAAGTTTCCATTACTCCTAGTCAGTTTCACTTAGTTTCTTGTCTTTGTGAAGACAACAGGAACTAAATTAGATAGCTAGATAGATAGATAGACAGACAGAAAGACAGACAGATACATACATACATACATACATACATACATACATACATACTTTATTGATCCCAGAGCGAAATTCAAGGCCTCCAGTAGCAGATCCACATTGCACACAAAAGATTAAAATAGGAGAATAATGTAAAAAAAAGAATAAGAAATAAAATATAAACTGAAATAATAACAATAAAAATAGAGATACAATATTAAATATAAAAAAAATATAGGATAGAAGACTCTCCTAGCGACTTAGTGGAGGTGGAGGTAGCGCAGCAATGTGAACCAATAGTGCAAATATGCAGACATTAGTATAATTAATGCAGTAATTAGCAGTCTTAATATGCAAAAATGTAGTGGACAGTAAAATAAGGATTTCCTGGGTTATGTCTATTCAAGTGTCCAGTGTGAAATAGTCACATATTTTATTGTCACATATTTTATTGTACTTTACTGTACTGAGAAGAGTTGAAAAGTCTGATAGCCTGAGGGACAAAAGACTTCCTAAATCTGTCGATGGAGCAGGACTGGGATAGCAGACTGTTGCTGAATGAGCTCCTCTGCCTGATGATGGCACTGTTCAGAGGATGGTGAACATGTCCATGATGTTCAGAAGCTTACTGAGGGCCCTTCTGTCTGCCAGTGATGTAAAGGGCTTTATGTCTGTTCCCAGCACAGAACCAGCTTTTCTCACCAGCGTGTGGAGTCACAGGTTAACAGACCAAACCTTACTCTTTATAGACAATGCCTCCAATTTTGAGAATACTGTGATAGACGTAAATTGATGAGTGCACTTTTCCAGTGTGGGAAACTGTATTTAATATTTTTCCTTGGCTAGAGGGGAAGGAGAGAAGAGAGTGTTTGGTTTTAGCAGAATACAGAGCTGCACAACCTTGAGGAATGATGGATAGATAAGTCGTAGTCATAATCATTGTTCATAGCCTTAAGGTCCTCGTTACACCACACCACACAATCTCTCTCCCAAACCACCCCCTCCGCCCCCTTGCTCACACACACACTCTTGAGCTAACTGTCCATGCCATTGAGTCTCTCTCTATTTTATGAGCCATTGCTTATAATAAATTAGTGTTATTCTTCTTTTTAATGAACACAATCACACTTTATAAGCTGGTGAGCTGTAATACAATTACAAAGACTGCAGTTCTTATGCACAGATGCAGCAATATTTTAATAAAAAAAATTAAATGTCTTCCAACAAATACATAACTCTTTATATCTAATATCTTGCTCATTGTCCACTCATGTATACTAATGGATCTTTAAATGAAGTGCTTCATTAAGAGCAAGTAGATCTTTCTGATGAAACTGTTACAATAAGACTGTAAGTTACTGTTACTGCACTAATCACACTAAATGCCTAATCAGTGTGATCCAGACCCATCAGTTTAGATTTTTATTTTTAATAAAATAAACAAACTAATTTTTAAAGTCATACCTATGTTGCTATATAAGGCCTTCTTATAGTAGAATATTTAACTTGAACCAATCAGGTTTATCTAAAAAATATATTTCTGAATTTCCATACAAAATATTGAGGGTTATCCATCCATTCATCCATTCAACCATCTATCTATTAAATATATATTTTATTTTTCAAAATAATAGCAAAGAATTTAAGGGGAGGTCCTGTATATGACTTTGGTCCATGAACTAATGACAGATGCATTTGGCTTTATCACATGGTTCTGGCTCTGCCTTGGGATTTCACTAGGTTTGTAGTAAACAGCTGGAGGCCAGGCTATTTTTTGGCCACTGATGTCTCCCTGCATAGTCTGGCAGACACTAAGCATTTGCCTCGGGGATGTTCTTGCCCAGCTGTGCCTCAGCTGAAGCTGTTAAAGGTCTGCATCAGCTGTGGTGGCACTTAGCAATCTACACCTCTGACCCAATTTTAACCAGTATTTTTTTTAACCAGTATTACATTTAGAAGACATAAATTCAATAAAAATAAAATTCAAATTTCACAAATATTGCAATTTTGCTATAGATTTTCATTGCCTATGCTCTTAAAATCAACTTGTTGTTTGCTTTTTCTGTCTTTTTACACATCTACCATTTTGTTTTGTACATGATGTTAATGACAAAGCCAACAAAAGACTGTGATTTATATATATTATATATTTACCCTTTCTGTTAAGCTCAGTTATGACTGGTAAATTTAAATATATACCCTTTTTAACAGACCGTTCAGCTTGACCTTCTCTGTAAGCAAAATGTTTATAGTAGGTGGGTGATGAACACTGCGCTCAGGTCTAATTTCAAACAAACTGAAACCACAGCTGCATTTCTTTAAGGTTAAGCCAGCAACATACAATATATGGCTATGTCATTGCAAGTTCAAGTGAAGTTTGTCTAGTTATGTGAGCAGCAACCAGTGCAAAGTGCCAGTCGAGCACTGTGTGTATAATTAAATTAGAGCCATGCTTTTAAACAGATTGCCTTCAATTACATACTAATACAAATGGGTGCAGCACGAATGATGAGAAGTCTACACAGAGTCATCTATAGTTTAGTTGTTTTTCCAATTTTGCTTTGACTCAGCAATAGAATATAAAGGCTGTATCTCCAGTTACCCAGTGTAGGATATAGTAGCTGAGGACATTATGTTGTTATTGTTCATAGAAGGGTTACTCTGAGCAATCTCTAATATACTATAGCTCTCTATAGCACTGTAGGAAAAGAACAGAAATGTCCATGCAAAATGGAAAAAAAAACATTAGCCAACTGTTAAGTGATCCTTAACTGAAGACTGTGCTAATGTCTGTATAATTTGATGTGTCTGAGTGTCTTGGCCTTTTGTTGAGAAATGCATTGTTACAGACAGTGTTTCCACTCGGACTGTGGGCAACAACTTAAAATGGAAGAAAGCTGCATTAGAAAGGCAATTATAATGTTTTATTTAGTCCCTGTGTGTCTGTGATAGGCCTGTTGCATCATACACAAAGCTTCCTTTACTTCTCTCACTTTTTAGCAGGTAGTTTAAAAAATGTTACATTTTCTGGATTTTAATAGTTCACCTTCCCTGAGCTGTTTTGTACACACAAAAAAGGGACAAAAATAAAGTGTGATTTAGCCAACAGGCAGTATATGTTAATGTTTCATAATAATATTTTTATGCATTATTTATTTCATTTTAACAACATACTATTTACCTTCCCTTCTCAACGTCTCTATTGTCTTTCTCCTCCTTTAAGACCTTTAAGCTCAGGAATCTACATAATATCTTTTGCTATGTCCAGTAACCTTTTTAAAAATCACAAGGTCACTGCATTTTTTTTTACCTTCCTTATGCTCTCTTTGGATCTCCCTCTCTGTGGTTAACATGCTCTTGCTGTTCCAGTGGGCAGATGGGTCAGGGTGTGAGGCTGTGGGACGCAGGACGTGGCTTTAATATTTCAGCACAAGACTCATGCAGAGGGCTTTGCTGTCGCTCGTTACCTCGAGGCTAGAGTAGAAGAGCAGAGTGAAAACTAGGCCAGGAAAGTAGGAGTCCTGCACTCATACCTAGATGCCAGCAGTCCAATACTCCATTTGTAGAAAATCTGCAATGGAGAAGGGCTGGGAATTGAAAAGATCTTCTTCACAGATATCTGTGTATCTGTAAAACCCAGTAGTAATACTATTAAATCTAAAATCCTGAAATGGCTTCTCATGACTCTGATTTTTCTCCAGTAATTGATTTTTTTTCAGTATGTGAGTACAGTGATGTTTAGAAGGTTTTCCTCTCCTACATAACAAATACAGTTGAGGTTTTACTGTGGAAGGAACTAGAATCGCATTATGTTTCACATATATCACACTCTGTGTGTGTGTGTGTGTGTGTGTGTGTGTGTGTGTGTGTGTGCACGCGTCACCCTGAAAAGATGAACACTACATTACACTGATGTATGAGTGCTTGGATACAGCCAGATAGGAAAGCTTTGTGTAAATACCAAGATAAAAGCAAGTAGTATCTGGAGTACATTCGATTATGATGCTTAATATTCATGTCTTTACTAAGCTGTTCACTTTCTTCCGCTGTGTCATGCTTTGCCCTGCTGGTATTAAAAGGGAGGAAGTACTTCTTGTTTAAAAAAAATATACAGCTAATTTTTGAGCAATAAATGCTTGATTATATGCTGAGTTATGAAATTGTAAAATGGCTGTAAATGACATGCTTCAGGCCTTATATAATATTAATTATTTTTATTGTGTTAATCTCTTACTATACTCACTACTACTATACTCTTACTAATAATGTTAATCTCTTACTATAAGAGCTCTTACTGTAGCTTCTGTCATGTTACACATGCTATAAATAAGAACACATTAAGCGAATGTGAGCTGGTTTGTTTTCTTAGTGTGATATCTGAATTGGTATTGCTTATAAATGATCAATAATCTACTTTCTATGAAATTGGTATAGATTTAGATTTAGACTGAGGTCAGACTGCCAAATTCTGCTTCTGTCACACTGAAGTTATCATTTTTTTGTTTTGATTTTGTGTGATTTTTGCTTTGTGTTTATTATAGCTATCAGCCTGAATCAGTGTGTGTGTGTGTGTGTTTGTTTTTTGTTTTTTTTTGTTTTTTTTGTGGAATACAAAAAACAGACGCTGGTATGTCAAACACTGATCTGTGAAATAAGCTGTTCAGCTGCTCTGAGAAGAACTGATAGTGCGTGTATGTTACTCTGTAGGGATCATGTCTATTTATGGGAAATGAAACTTTTCCTCTTTCTGGAAAATTGGTTGCATGGAAGAAACAGGAAGGGATCTAAAAACCTCATTAAAAAGAGCGCTCGGTTTTGACAGTGCTTCTTTAAACAGGCTTTTCTCTCTCAGAAATGAGTCACAGGATTCAGGATTCCTTTACATAGAGCACAAAGCATCTCATTTCATAGCTGAGTGATTTCTTTCTGGAGTCGTGCCACGATGAACAGAAGTGTCCACTCGTATTTGAATAGAAACACAGTAATGTAATAATCAGTGCAGAAGGCTGAGATTTTTTTTTCAGATCAGATGATCAGAAGGTGTCTGCAGAGTTGATGTAATTGAAGGTAATGACAGCACTCATGGAGAGAAAGGCTGATGATAATTGAAGTCATGATGATCAGTGATGAAGGTGATGCACCACTGTTTTTAAGAGGTGATGTAAAATATGAAATGCTTCAGCTGTCCATCATTATCAGGTTTGACATTAGGTGCCTTCTATTCATTCATTCATTCATTTATTTATTTATTTATTATTTGTGAAAAATAACCTTTCTTTGTTGTTCTTTGCGACAGCTCTTGATTTAGTATTTATGTCAGTTATTTCTCTTTTCTTCATGTGTTGAATTATCATCTCCCTCTTACTCTTTCTCCTCTTGTCCACCATCCTTCCCATTTATACTTGTCTACCCACTCCCTCTGTTGTCCTATTATGTGGAACTGTGCTGAATTGAGGATTAAGGTATTGACTTTGTAGAAGAAACATTTGCAAGGTGCAAGTGTTTCAGATCCAATCGATTTCCAAAAGGAAAATAGATTTAAACATTAAATTAGGATTTAATGTCAGGACTGACCTAAAGTGGAGTAAAAGCTGATGGCCAGTTGGCACTTGCAGACCACACTGTAGTCATTCTGCTGATTTCTCAAATTTGCTCTGTGTAAGTAACATGAGCACCATGATTAGACTGTACCTGTTGAAATATTTTGCATGACTCCTCATAAAGACACTTATCATCATGTGTCTCATATCTCTGCTTTCCAGACTACCAGCTTGCACTTCTGGCCTTTTCTCTAACTGATGCATTACTGGAATAGGCTCTCCAACCCCCACCATAACACTGTTCATAAGATGAATGAAAGAACATGTCTCTTTACCTCACTTTGCTGGCTGTCTGCTCAAATCATGCCTCAGTGCTTGCCTACAGCGTAATCAGTGGACCTCCTCCTTCCATTTACACAAAATCCCTTTAAAAGGCCTCAAGTACATCCTGATTTCATTTTTTATTCACCGTATCTTTCAATTATTTGTCCCATCCTGTCTGATCAACTGTCTCCCATCAAAACTGTGGTTCTCCTTTGAGTTACTGCATTAGTTGTCAGCACTCGCACTCAACCCAGACCTGCAGATAAGCATAGGCGTTGATTCATTGCTTTAATACTTTCCTAAGTGCCATTTTTTCTTTCCCTCCACCTCTCTCCCCTACTCTCCTCTCCTGCTCCTCCCTCCCTTTCTCTTTCCCTCCGTGCCAGTCCCTCCCTCCCAGCACTGGTCAGGGGGAAGCTGAAAGCACTACAGATGGTTCTGTGCCACATGAGCAGTCAGACTACTACGAAAGTGTGCATGTGTGTGAGAGAGAGGGAGTGTGAGAGCTTGGAGCACGAGGGGTAAAAAGCGCAGTGACAGCTGCGAGAGCTGAGGCTACTACGCTCTCAGAGACAGGCGCAGCTCTGAAGGAGAGGAAAAAGGAGAACTCGGCACCTCTGGGAAATATTTACAACAGGAGAGGCAGTGCAGTGCCGTATGAGCGTGCCGCCTCCTGTACACGCACACAGCAGGCCAAGTCTGCACACTGGGATCACGGCTGCAAGGGGGGGAAAGTTTTCTAACATAGAACCCTGCAGAGAAACAAATAGCAAGCAACAACTTCAGGGATGAGCTGCAGGAAGCGATGCAAGAGGGAGATCCTAAAGTTTGCCGGGTACCTCTTCAGGTTCATCACTGGCACGCTTAACACAGGTAAAGTTTGGAGCAGTTCCCTCACTGATAAAAGTTTACACCACATTTTGGTCTTTGCTCTTCAGATTAATTACTCTTGTTCATGTAGCTTTCTATAATTGTCAATGTCAAATGCTGTTTCATTTGGTTATATATGAATGTACGGACTTGTTTTTAACTTAGCCGCAATGTGAATGTGTATTTTTTTTGCTTATCATAATGTATTGCAATACACACAGTGTACAGGTCTGTCGGCAGAGTCAAATCTGATTCCGACCTTGTTCATTACAGAGTCCTTCCATCATAATTGCTTTAATTAGGTCAGTGAATGCCTTTGATTGAATTATGATGAGGTAAACAATCTTGCATTATCATTGGCAGAATAGAAGCTAAACCATTGAACACAAACATATCGCAATAACCTTATTGAGTACTCCAGTTGTTGAAACATTCATTATTCGTTATTATATCTCTGTCAACCTTTTCCATCATTTTCACTGTGATTTATTGTGAAAGTAAATATGTATGCTGTGATATACTGTAAATATATTTATTGCTTCAGGGTTTGAGCAAGGTGTCATATTTCAGAAATGAATGTGCTTGCTGTAAATTCATGCAATAAATCAATGATCATGTAGTGACCACGTTGACCTTGAGAAATGTTTTGTATTGTCCTAACTCAAGCATAGCTTTCAATCTGATAAATTACAATAGAATGGGTTTGACTAAAGATTATACATGACTATACCTGAATCTTTTTACTGTATGAGAAGAATAACTGTAGAAACTTGTGCTCGCTGTAATGAAAGGTGGTCAAAAGACTACAAGGAAATGCTCGGTTGTGCTGCTGTGTTAACTTTGCACTACCTCAGTGACTGGGGTGGAAATGAGAATATGGAATTAAATTAGTTTAAGGCTACATTCTATTGGATTTCTGAAGGTTAGAGCCATAACAGGATCTATTTAAGGATAATGTGATAGAAAATCTTATTAGAATTGCATGTCTGTGTTCTTTGTCTCTCCCCTTTTTTGCAATCAATATTGCAGTGGTTTATTTGGCAACTGCTAGCATGGTTGTATGTACAGTGTAAATTGATGCATTGCAGCAAAGAGGTTTGCCTAAGGTATGACTTACAAACCTCTTGGTATTGGTCCTTTTTCATTCTTTATTGATGTTTTCTGTTCTATTGAGAGAATATCAAATAGGCAAGGTAGACGAGTGAGCGAGTGAGTTCATGTGTGTTGGACTGTAGGAATTTCAAAAATTTCGGTTTACGGTGATATACTTTGTTTTATTCTTTTCAGACAATAAATTAGACAAATTGCACATTATATGGCCTGCTAATTATTAATAATGCATTAATCAATGGAGAACAGAAATGTTTCTTGTAGAAAAGTGGGTTGATAATAGTAAAGGCTGTATAAGTTTGTGTTTGGGCCTCAGAGGTTAGTTTAATTTAAACAGTTGGCAAGTTATCATTCTTCCTCTGCAAAAACAGATCTCAGGTGCAAGCACGGTAAATATTAAAAATTGGATTATGCATTTCAGCTGGACGTTTCACTTTTATTTATAGCTCATAACAGGGGTCATTACCCAGCAGGTCCAGAAAAGTATCTCAACCCAACCACCAAACCGTAGCAGCAATCATCATATCCATTTACATATGAATATTATTTGATTGAATGCAGCTGATAGTGAACAATTTTACATATTTGTTGTTTTTATTTACACTCTCTGGACAGTGTAATGATGTGACTGCATGACTACTTAAGACATGTGGACAGAACAGTATGCATTAGTAATTGTTCAGCGTTAGGTAACAGTTGTCATCATTTAGCCATTTTACTTGCTTATCTGAACATTTGGAAGCAAGAAATTGTGTGTAAATTTAATCTTAATTCATTAATTAATTCTAATAATTTCAAACTCTAATAGACACTTGCCAGATTGGCCTCAGTGTAAGGTGCTATGATATTACATCTTATGGACATTTAGAGGAAACCCATTTTTTTCTAACTGCTGAATAGATCCTTGGTGTGAGCCGTTATCTTTAATATACTTATGTAATGTAATGTAATTGATACATGGTATAAAATGTATCACTGTCTGATTTAGCTCCTTATCCACTGCAGGTTTCTGGTTTGTCATTGACCACCAGCAGATATAAATAATGAATAAGAAGCACTGGAATTACTAGCTGTAGTGCTGTTTGGACAAAGCCCAAAGGTTCTTTTATTGCTGAATCACTGAAAGTGAACGTTGTTATTGACAGCTACAGTCCCCAAGAGCCAGTCAGAGTAGAGCTAAGCTAACACTTCCTAGACCATTACCCTGATACATTACCATTCTGATACATTTGCACAAAGAAACAACATCTAATTATAATCATACCAATATAATACACCCTGTAGATGCTTCTGTGTGCTGGTAGATGTAAGGATATTACATATACAGAAGACAGCAAGAAAGTAAAAGTCAGCATATTCATCTGTGCAGTCATTTATCTGTGCTGGGTAACACTTGCCCAAAGCTGAACTAAACATAGTGAGCAAAACAAACTGTACTGAACTTCTATCCCCAAGCTTTGTGCTTAAATGCGATAAAAGCTCTTGTAACATTATTAACTCCCATTGATTTTTCTAACACAATCACTTTTCTTTATTGTTTTATTTTGTCTGATCCAAATACAACATAAAGTTTCACAAATACATTTGTCATGCAAACTGACAAAATGTACAAACTTTCATAACATTAATTTGATGTTTGTTTTTTTATGGAAAATAAAATATGTAGTATATTTCTTTCTTTCTTTCTTTTCAATTCCCAGAGTGTCGAACAGCGCAGATTAATTTATTCCTTGAGCACAGTTGTGTGCTTCTACTTATTATCATTGTTTAGACTTGTTTTTTTTTTTTCTCCGAGTTTTGTGTTGTACATAAGAGGCTCTAATAGATTCTGATTTGTCATGAAATGAATGATTACAGTTTTTTTAAATGATGTTATAGAGACAAATCAGTATTTGGCTGAGTGACTTACAGCAATTTATTTTGCAAGCTTTAACAAGTGCGGAATA
>JAOVVF010000042.1:12226911-12252822 GCA_028565595.1 Duopalatinus emarginatus | reverse complement strand
CACTCACTGTTCACTGGACATTGTAAATATTATATCATATTTAACCATTCTACATATTTATTCTGTATTCAGTTAAAGGTTTATCCATTCTACATATTTATTCTGTATCTACTGCCACTATTTTTTTTATCCATATACCCTTATTTATTGTATTATTTATTACGCAATGTCAATTGCACAACTTTTCATATCTGCACAGCTTTTCATTTGCACAGTTTTTCATTTGCACAGTTTTTACATTTGCACTTTTGCAATCTGTACATTACTACTATTTGCACTTCTGGTAGATGCTAACTGCATTTCGTCTCCTTGTACTTGTACCGAGCAATGACAATAAAGTTGAATCTATCTATCTATCTATTTAATGGTTGCAGAAATAAATAAGCCTTAACAATGTGACAGTAGTACAACAGAATACTACTACTACTACTACTACTACTAATAATAATAATAATAATAATAATAATAATAGTAGTAATAATAATAACCATTCTAGTGTAAGTATAGTTACCATTACATTGACAACAGTGATATAGCATTATGTTTTTAGCTTTAACTAAATAAGGTTATATATCAGTTCACTGGGTCAGTGTGATTGACAGTCTGCTTGCTGTGTGTGAAATTCCCAGGATCTCAGCAGATTCTTAAATACTTAAACCAGTCTGATACCAACAACCATGCAACAGTTAAAGTAACATCATGCACATTTCCCCCCATCCTGATATTTGATCTGAACATAACCTGAAATCTTGATCTGTATCTATTAGTTTTTTTGTGTTGTGCTGCTTCCACATGATTGGCTGATTCACTGCATGAATGTGCAAGTGTTCCTAAAAAGTGGGCGGTGAGTGTATGCGTAGCATGGTAAGAAAGAATATTTCGAGGTTGGACCAGGTTAACGTGTCTTCATGTGTAATAATAAAGGTGTGAAATTTGAAGTGAAAAATGAAACTACTCCTGATTATCAGGAACATCAAATCAGGGGCTTGTACTGTGGCTATAAAAACGCCATCAAGGAGGAAAAATGCATTAGGAGCAACTGTAATAGCAGTGAATGCATTAGTCATTCGGGCACGAGGCCCGGTGCTGAGAAATAGCTTGCTGGCTGCAGGTACTGAACAGCAGGGAATACATTAACACAGTGTCAATTTCAGACAGAGTGAGAACTTCAGAAATAGCACAAGACTGATCTTCACCACAGGAAACTAAATAGAAGAATGTGTTTTTTACTGATGATGGACACTATTACTCTTTTGTTGTGAAGATGTGCTGAGTTGGCATTTGCAGAGTGTGATGTATTAGATAATAGGCTGAACATGATGACAACAGAGTAAGTAATAGTGTGCATTCATTATGCGTGAGAGTGGGGGTTAAGTGTGTGCTTTAGATTTGCTTTCCTTTAAACAAAAGATTTCTAAGTAGTCCACAGCAGTAATAATAGATCAGGTCAGTGTAACAGTTACAAATAATAACTTAATAATAATAACCTTTAGACCCTTTTACATGGATATAATATATTATTGCAGTCTCATATTGGCAAAGGATTCAAGTTCTATAAAGGATTCAAATTTACAATTTCTCATTACATATTCTTATTCCGATTGTGGCGATAATATTAAAAAAGCATTATTTGTATTGCTAACCACTTATAATATTAGGACCCATTAAAGAGTCCAGACCTCCTTGCTCCTAAAGCTGTATTAGTTTTTTCTAAATAAATCATTGAATTATTTGTTTTTTCTAGGCTTTTTTTTGGTCTTTGAATAAAAGGTTGGAGCTGGAGGTTCAAGGATCTTTACTGTCACATTACTGAATCTGTGAGGTTGATTTTATGTAACACATCAACACACACAACACATGATTCTGAGAGAGAAAAAACGGAATCAAGGTTCAGTGAGGAGGTTCCAACATACAGATATAGAGTATGTTACAATGCATGTCAGTGTCAGTTTATATGCAAACAGTGAACGTTGTTTATGCTCCCCATTGACCACATGTGACTCTTCTTTCCTGTGTTTGTAAATTTTTCATGCAGTAATTATTACATTAGGAATGTGCAAACAGGAAGCTGAGTTGGGAGAAAATAATTAAATTATTCTTTATTTATACCCTATTTTTATTATTGTTATTAAGTAAAAGATTTTGTTTATATTGTTGTTACACAACTGAAAACCACTAGGTCATACGTCAGTATGCAAATTACCAATAAGCACTGATTGTACTGAATTTATTCACTCTTCTGTCTTCTGCAGCCAAACTTTAATTTAGGATTTCACTGCAGCTGACTTCCACATTCAAAGAGCTTCAAATGAATTAATTGTACTGAAACCGCTTAACGCCAATGGTTTGAAATTGATCACACAGCAGATGCGGAATGACTCAGAGTTGCCCACTCTCAGCCCCAAACTCGCTGTAAATATACAGGAATGAATGAAGACTATGCACATTAGATATTTATTGGACTGTATACACAGTTAACATTAACTGCATGAATATTAACCCAAATAACGTTTTTCCTTTTCTTCTGAATTTAAATGATTCTACTGAATCATCTTGAATTTCTTCTATGGGGTTGATGACTGTTCAATTCAATAACTGTTCATACATTTCCCCATCTCATGTAGCAAGATAGTAAACACCCAAAAGATACATGACTGATTTGGTTGCTTGTCATTAATCCTCATTGCAGCACTAAATATATGCATATCAAGGTTACTGTTATACTGTATGCACAATTCATACTGTGCTGTGACTTATATTTCAGGTCAGGTGTTTTCGTAGTGGTTACACTTATTGATTGTTTTTGTCATACAACAATCAATATCTCATCATACTCAGGCTGGTGTAAAAGGTTTAGAAGGTGCCATGTTTGTTCTTATTAATAGCAATATGAAATGCACAGTGTTGGGGTAAGGCATTACTTTGTGTCGTGTTAAAGTAATCTGATTACTTTTTTCAGTAACAAAGGATTACTGTTGATTATTGTGTAATCTCATTACAGTTAGTAACGTCATAAAAACATGTTACTTGCGATACTCACACACAGATTTCCCGAGCTGTTCTCTGTCTGGGCTGCAGCACCAGTGGGTTGCCAGATTCGCCAATTATAAGCAACTCTGGGCTTATTTTCCTGTCACTTAAAGTATAATCATTAAAATACATCGGTTGTGTTTTTTTGTGACTAGTGTGTATATGCTTATTTAGAGGGAAAATAATTATTAAAAGTAACTTTTTGTGAATTCTCTTAAAATATTGGTGGTCTGTTAGTCAAATATAATTGCTTATTATGGCTTGTTTCCTAATTTACCTGTCTCTCTAAAATACTTAAAGCTAAATTGCAATTTTGTACTGTTGCACAATCCATTCACAATCCCTGTATCACACAAAATAAATCAGAATTACCACTAATGCTTCAGAAGAGTTTTTAGCTAGTTATCAAATGTCATAGATTTAGTGGGTCAAATAAGGAAAAAAGTGTTAAAAAAGACGTTCCACTCGACAAAAATGGTTTTACAAACTCTGACAAAGACTTTTATTATTTAAAAAAAATCCTTTTTCAATGCTGGAAATATTTTCTAGTCAGGCTTTTAACAAATATAACTTTTATAAATATCAGTTTTAAAGCTGTAATAATTAGGAAAAATGCGTATTAGTTCATAATAACAATAATTTATTATTATAAACTAATATGCATATTTCTAAATTCATTTTCTTGTCATTCATACCTGTAAATATAAACTTTGATGAGACTCCTTTTTTTGCCTTTACTGATATAATTATAATTCTTCTGTTCTTATACTTGCCTGTCCACATGCCTGCAATGTTGCAATATTTTCAGGGACCCCTGAAGAAGCGTTTATTGGACTATATTTTATTGGACTAATGCTTAATAACAGATTGATTTGTTTAAAGAAAACAGTACCATAAAGGATAGTGAAGTTCTTTTTGTACATGTTTTGTGTTGCTACTACTGCTAAATTTTATTTCTAAATAAACCACTGAAAGGACTTGTGATCCCATTACAATTTTAGTTAAGTAATGAGTAATCAGTAATGGATATTTTTTTTAAGTAACCACTGACCTTGGAAACACTGGAAATGCAAACATATAAGTAATATTGAAAACACAACTCATTTTGTGCTGTCTTTTATTTCTTCATATTGGTAACACTTACTGTTAGTTTTTAACAATCAATTACTTATTCTACTCAACCTAGTAGAAGGTGCCACATTTGATGGCTAAACATAATTAAAATGCATTTATAAACCAAAATATTAGTTCTTAATTATTATTCATTAGTAATATCATTATTTGTTTCTGATTTGCATTCCTACCACCTTGGTTAACCTTATAAATGATTTAGAAACACTTACAAATCCACAGTCCAGTGTACAGCTAATCATTTTTATGTTTGCTTGAATGTTTAAACTCTAGGTATGAATGAAAATAAGACTCAAATAACATTTAAAGTGTACTTTTGTATGTTGAACAAATCCATCTTCAATTAGCAGGCATGTTGTTGAACCAATACTGTTCCTGCTATTATGCATGTTTTCACTTTAAAGCTTCAGGTATAAAGACTTAATTAATTAAATGGTGCTAAAGGTGTATGCACACTTAATAATGGCCAAATTTACTGTTGAGCTGTGTGCTGTAATATAATTACTAAAATCTTGTCCTTAGTTCTTGTAGTAAGTAATAGAAATATAGTAAACGCCCATGTTTAATGTACTACTTTAAAGTTACAGTTAGAGGTTTTTAAACATGTCAATTAAAAACAGTAGGAGAGTATTGTTACTATTATATGAGGACCCAATTGACAATTTATCACTGATTATTTTAAAATGCTTTAATCTTTAATTATATATATTTTATTATATTTTTATATTAAGTAAAACATGTTGTGTCAAAATAGCTTAACAAATACTTCAAATAGAGTTTTCATCAGTACCTAGTCTGATTGTGGCTAAGCCATTTGTAAGAATTTCATGGCTGTGTGGCTTGGAAACTGGGGCATTGTGAGGAGTGCTATCACACAGGCTCAGTTACAGGGTTGAAAGTTATACAGATGTATTGGTTACAGTTTGTAAGTCATCTCTCAAGGAAAGGGTTTCCCTTGGGCACCTGAGCTGGACTATAAATAAGTAAGCAGTCCAGTCTGTCAGACCTCACCATAGGCTGACTGAGTTTTCTGCTGATGTACTAGATATACCTGATTAAACATGTAAGTGAAAGGTTGTTCCTTACGATGTGCTTGAAGTGAGCCTTTATTGATGCTTACACCACATTCTTGTTTTTCCATGTTCACATTTGACTGACAAAGAAGCATGGTGCCTGAACCTTGATCAGTGTGTAAATGTCAACCAAGCAACTAGTTGGTTCAAGCTTCCTTGATTTAAAAGCATTAATTACTCACAATGGAAAATAAAAAATCTCAAACTAATTACAATAAATATTTAAACTAAGAATAGAAATTAATCTCAGAAAAGGACAGAGGCAATTGAAAGTTTTTGCCAGTCTTTCTTAGCTTGCTTTGTGTTGAAACATGTTTGAGCTTTTAGATCCAGTAAAGGGATTTCTTAATGCTACAGCACACTAAGACATTCTAGACAATTATGTGCTTCCAGCTTTGTGGCAGCAACTTTAGGGAAGAGCCACTTGGTTGTGGATCTGATGATCAGGTGTCCATATATGTACTTTTGGTCATATAGTGAATTTACTGCACAACATGGGGTCTCACCATTGCACAAAATGCCATGATGCATCATGTATGATGAAATAGTCTTCACCCTTAATGTTAATCAAGATTAACATTGTTAACATTGAGTAAAAATGTTTAGAAAAGTCAGGACAGTCATTGTCCTAATACGTCACCAAAAACTTTAATCGTCCTGACAATATAAATATGTTTTCTGGAACTTGTCCTGACATCTAACGTAAGCCACACACACACACACACACACACACACACATACACATACACACACACAGATTTGATAGTGTCATTGAGAATGATTTGACTTGGGAGCTTATTAGTTAGAGATGGGTCATGTGTGCATGTCAGTGACCTCATTATGGTCAGCTGGGATATCGCTCTTAATTTACAGCAGGAGATCAGAGAGGCTTCTTTTTCCATATCAGTTTCTTATCTGGGGTTTGAGCCACTTCAGCTTGGAGAATAATCACTCTAATAATGTATCTGTCACAGGGTTTGTAGCAAATGTTCTAGACCGGTGTTAGATTATTGAAAACTCATTCCAGACTGCTGTCTTTAAGACACCTTCGAACACTTAGCCAAGACAATGCTAAATGAAAGCATATGTGATATGTTGAGTTTAGTAACATTTTCTTTCTCCACATCATAAAAGTGACACACTTCTCTGACAAATAGTGCAACTCTGTCATTGCCATGCCCTTTCAGTGACTTGAGATGGTAAGGCACTGATGACCAGATATATTGACCAGTTGGCATGTCAGCCTTCCCCTTTGTATTTCTGGTATAGCTCCTAGGATAGTAGATCAAAAAAGCGAGAGAACATGTTTCACTGGCACTACTCTTCCAAGTCATGTTTTCTTATTTGGAAACATATCTAACATCTAAGAGCATTTAATTAGTTTTTTTAATCAGAAAGGCACCAGTGGTGAGCATCACGTTTATCCCAGACACTTACAGTATATGGCACCACATCACAAAGGGCATCCGTTTGGAAACTTCCCCACATTGCCACACATGTAAGGACACCTAATAGAATACACAGCATCACAATTTATACACCTAATTGTGCATTCTATTGTTTATGTTACTCTTATAGAAGTACTATATACACACAGCACTGCATTGTATTTTCTCTATTTGAACGGGCACTCTTTGGGACACTTCCTGACCAAACCATTTTGCATTTCCAACAAGTGTAGACTATTTATTATAAGGGCACTTTAACTTATAGGGCTCTGCATCATGTTTCCCCCCCTTAGAAGGGCAAGCATTAAGACATGCTATCGAAAATTATTGCTCTAGAGGGCATATCATTTATCGCACTCTGGAAGACACACAATCATTGTTTCCCCATGAGCAGGGCAGCCAATAGGGTAGTTGTTTTTGCCACTATAGTGGGCATTTTATTCCTTTACTTGTGTAGCTTTTGGCACAGAGACAAAGCAGCATATCACTGTGTAAAAGCGGTTGCCTAAAGGTAGATTTGAAATGAACCTTGCCTCCTTTGACTCTTGTACAAACAAGACAAAAGCTTTCCCTTTAAAACATAATGCTTCAGGTCGACTGTGTCCCAGGGAACCGGAAAATAATCGAAGTACAGTTAAGTTCAGTGCTGATTCAGTTAAAATCCATTACACTTTGAGCTCAGGCAGAGATCTTAGTCTCTGACACCCTTTATATGATTAAATTGAAATAATCTAAAGTCCCCCATTGCCACTGGATATTGAATTTCACCGCTTTGATTTGAGCAAAGGCCAAGGTCTGTGTAATAAAATATATTTTCAAGAGACCAGATTGTTGGCGAAACCACCTGTCACAGCGATTCAGAGGTCTGTGTGATGAAATGTTTTGCTTGACTATATAGCATTATGTGCAGTCTGGTGTAAAGGCAATGCTTGGTTTGTGCCAGAACATGTCAAACACCGAGGGGAAAAAACTGTCTTTTACTGCCCCTGTGTGGTAACTCAGAGGACTGTCAGACTTGGTGTCCGCACTTGTCCAGTAAGTGGTGCTGTTTGTCATGTCAGTTTTTTTTCCAAACAAGTACTGACTATGTGATTATCTTTGTATTAGGAAGCTCTCTGCTATTGTTAAATAATTAATTAATTTGGTTCATGTGACTTTGACGCATTCACCAAACTGAGTCAAGTTTATTGCAGTGGATACTAAAATCTCACATTACATTTATGTCCTGTTTGGCTGAAAATGATCTCTGTACTCTGTAATGATCTGTGTTAGAATTCTAGAAATGGTTTGTATAGCACAAGGTTCAGGTAAATTTCTGTCACTAACATAAAGAGGAATTTAGATTATAGAAATGATCTCACACTCACTTATTGTTCACTTTCACCTGGAAAAAGTAGATGTGCTCGCTTGTCAGGGTTGTGGTGGATCTGGAACCTGTCACAGGAACACTAGGCATGAGGAAGAAAAAATACCCTACATGGGTCTATCGCAGCACAGAGATTATATTATTTATAATCTGTAACTGTAATGATGGGGCACACAGACACTCACCGAGGCAAAATTACAAACACATTGCAGGTCCTTTAATAAACGCCAGATAAAGCTGAAACATAACTAAAAGGCAAAGGCAAAACAGTAACTAGAATCAGGCATGGGTCAGGTTGGTACAGGCAGCATAGCATCCTAATTCTGCACAGAATAAATACTCAGACAAAGACATGGGGCTAAATTCTACACAGGCGATAACAATAAACACAGTCAATTAACACAAAACAGGTAGCATATACAGAACTAGAATGCAGGGACTGAGAATAGGTGGGTTGTTCAGTCCAGGGTGCAGCCATTCTGCTGCATCAGTGGTCACTGTGCATTCTGGGAAGCTGAGTTCAGGGTTGTAGTAGTGACTTGGGTGAATCATGGCAGGGCTGAAGCTTTAACAGTAACATTTGAGTAACAGTAAATGAAGATTCTGGTTAGCAAAGGGGCAAAGTTAGCATGTTTATTATTTTTTTATTGATTTTGTATTAGCACTCTCATTAATCCCTGCTCTGCCCAAACATGGTTTCATTTAATTAAGGCGAATGGTTGTTTATATGTGGGATTCAATTATTTATAATACCAAAGTGCATATTGCAAACTCTGGAGATGCCGTAAAACAGAAAGAAAGTTCAGAACTCTTATACAATGTGTGGCTCTTCCTCAAACTTTTGCCACAAAACTAGAAACACACATTTATATAGGATGGTTTATATGCTGTAGGATTTAGATTACCTGTCAATGGAATTTAACAGGTTTTAGCATTACAATACACCTGAAAAATGAAATTAAATGAAAATGAACTATTTTGCCTTACTGTGTTTGCACACAGAAGAAATGTGACCTCTGCATTTAATCCATCCGTGCAGTGAAACACACACACCAGTGTACACTAGGGGGCAGTGAACACACTTGCCCAGAGCAGCCCCAAACCACAGCGCCCAGGGAGCAGTTAGGGGAGTTAGGTGCCTTGCTCAAGGGCACCTCAGTCGTGTCTTGCCCTGGGTGGGGATCGAACCCGTGACCTTCTGGTCACGAGACCGGTTCCCTAAACCACTAGGCCACGGCTGCCTGGGCACAAGGTGAGGTGCATAAAGAAATGGTTTGCCAGGTTTAGTGTAGAAGATGTTGTCACCCAACATCATGGTCAGGCCTACTTTGCTCTTGTTCTGGAATAAGCACAAATCACCACAGGCAACAAGTTCAACAAGCACATACGTATGGTTTTGATGGTCTAGTGGAACATTGCAAGATGACCTGGCATCAAATGGTTATAAAAATACTACTATATCTGATCTAGTATTATTCCTATCATCATTAATCAGATGAAATGATGACTGATTACAGCTGTAACAGTAAGCAGGTTAGAGAAGGTGCTTTTATTTAATCCTGTGTTTCTAGGGTCCATGGGAATAATTGCTCAGTGACTAAGCCTTGTCAAGAGCAGAAAACCTGGGACTTGACGGTGCTCTTTGCTTAATTTGCTCAGAGTCACTGGTTTTGTAGTCTGTTGTGTGGGTGGAGGAGTGGCATATAATTATTTTGCTTGTGTGAGAGAGATAGAGAGAGCGAAGGAGGGAGCCTGTGTGAAGTTCATGTAAAGCTTACCTAAGACTGAATTAACCTTTGTGAGGTCCAGATTTGAATTGGGTTCGTCTGTTTATAATTTAAGACATTCATCTTTTTATTATATTCAACCTGTAGTGTTCCTAGAGATCAAGTGAAGCATTCAGCATCACTTTCACCTTTCTTTGTGAACACAATACGCACAGTGGCACTTGTGAGAAAGCCGGTGTGGTGATCTCATCCTGCATCTCATTCTGTATTCCTTCTAAGCTCTCTGATGTTATACATACTAGCTTGTGATTGCAAGATTGCAATCACTAGACTCTTAAGGTAGGAATTTACGTTCCTGAACCCCATTACATCTTGATTAAAAATCACAGAGGTGTATTAGAAACGTGGCTGTAGTCTTATTATTTATAGATTTACCGAAGATTTTCTCATTCTTATGCCATCACTGATGCATAATACATCCTTCTAACATTTCTGTCAAGGTAAAAAGGCTGTTTTGCCAATAGAGTCTGTTGACATAAAGACGTTAAATAATGCTGATTTAAATGAATTAGCTCTCAGTTTGTAGAAAAAATGCTCATTAATGTTAAATAATATGGACTAGTTTACTGTTAAAATTAATGATATGTATGATTAATCATAGACAGTTTAAAAGTAGCCCATATGCTTGTTGCTATCAACACTCTATCATTCCTCCCTCCCTATTCTCTTGTCCTCCCTCCTCTCTTTCCCACTCCTCCTGTGAAGCGTCTGTTAAAGAGTGGAGACGCACAGTAGGAGGTAGCAGGAAGCGCATACAGCTCATTTATCTAGTTACTCAACCGGGCCAAAGTTAACATATCTTTTTCCGGACCATTCCTTGAGAGGAAAACTGATCATCATCTTGCCAAAGTTTAGAGAGGACCAGATCCAGCTAGAGTCCATGCCAGAGCGTCGTACTGAGTGAGGAGGCGGAAGCGAAGTGAGCAAAGACTTGGTCAGATTAGTGTCTTGAAAAGTGTGAGAAGTGCAGGCATCTCTGAAAGAAGACACACTGTTGTAGGACTCCTGAAGCACTCAGCAAAGCAGATACTGTAAAAAAAAAAAAAAAAAAAAACCATAGACGGACGGAGGAGGTGTAGCATGGGCGCACTAATGGTCATTTTCTCTATCAATCAGAAGCAAAGAAGAAAAAGAAAAGGTAGGTTATTTAGAGCTGTTGGGTGACATGGATTGGAAATTATTTATTGCTATTTAGATTATTATTAGCTGCATATTAATAATATTTCTAAGATTATTTTTAATCTGGACTTTAATGTACAGCATCATTTATTCATTTATTATTTATGTTCAGTAACTGCTTTATCGTGGTCTGGGTCATGGACTTTGTGTGCATATGATAGACTCACCATTTTATTTCCCTGTCACATGACTATTTAGAGAAACATTACTTTTTATAACATTAAACTTTATAATGTTTATAAATGAAATATAGTTTTAAGCATATTTAGTGCTGCTATATTTCTGCCCACTGCTTTTTTGTTAATGCTTTATTACCTGTAAGTGGTTCTAAAACACCTCTTAAAGTGCTTTACTGTTAAGTGCCCATTATTAGTTACCTTAAACAGACTGACTTTTACAAGCCCATGTTCTGCCTGTCCTGCAATTAATTTATGAGTCAGAATGACAGCTTTAACCCAGGCAAGTTTTATCACTTATTTATATGTAGCTTGTCTCATTATTGTTATTAGTTTGTCTATTAGTTTTTATTATGACATTACACTAATAAAAAGTAAAAGATCAGCTGATAATGTTACACATATTACTACTTTCATTGCACAGATAATATTGTCCTGTTCTCTGTGTTGATCGCCACAGCTGTGTCTATATGGAAGGTTATATTTAGTGTCTCATTTCTAACCTATATTTTATGGATGTTTTGTGGAACAGGTTGAGAGTAAAATGAATGGGTGAGCTCGGTCCCTCTCACAGGCAATAGATCACAGAACAGACAGTTCTTTGCACTGTAAGCAGAAATGAGGGGAACCCAGTTTCCACCACAGCCTCTATAGTGGTCATGTAGTCTGCCATTGTACCTTTGTTTACTTTTACTGTGTCAGACTTTTTGTCACAGAAACATTGTGAATGTTAAGAATAGATGAATTGTTAAACTTAGCTTTTTTTGCCTTTATAAGGTATGTATGGTACAGTATTTGGGGTCTGTACAGAACATTTCAGCTATACCTCCTTGATACTCGTACCTAAAATTGGCTAAATGTTGAAAACTGTCAACATTAACAAATTGCATTTAAATGATGCAAGCACCATCTGCCTCTTGCCTTAAGTATACTGTTTTAATATGATACAACAAAAAAAACACTAAAGTATTTCAGCTACATGGTTAATACCAGTTATTTATTAATGCATTTTAAGTGTTCATTAAAAAAAGAAATGTATTCATTGTCATGTTGCAGAGGTATGTAAGGAGAACATTTTTGTTTCATTAACATTTTTGCAATACACTGTCAGTCGTTTGTAGAATTTATATCGACACCTTCCTAAAATAATCTCAATTTTTCAAGTTGTTCAGAAAACACACAAAAAAAATCAAAAAATTAAGTTACACTCTTGACATAGGCCATTATACTAAAGGGGTAGAATCGATGATCTGATCAACAGAGGGTGTAGGCGATTTTACCACAGGTGGCCAGCAGCATGAGGAGATGATTTAGGCAAAAAAGTAAATTTTGCCAAAAAATTACTTAGGCGAATATTTTAGGAAAGCGACAATATGTATTTCTGTTCCTTAACATTTTCGAGTATAGACAAAGTATATCAGTGAAAGAAAAATGTTTATGAACATGGACTATTTAAAGCCATTTGGAGACATGTTTAGGCTTGTAGAGGTTAGGATTCAAATGTAGGTCAGTCTTTAATAACAAAGTTCAAGCAAACAAATCCAATAATGCAATCCAAAAAGACAAGCTCGAGGCAAAAATAGAGTCCAGTGATCTACAAACAGCTGTGGACAGGGGTAGGCATTAATTTTACAAATGACAGTAATGTTTTATAGCTGGTCTATAGCATTAACAGCATTCAATTCACCTGACTTGAACTATAACTGTTAAGGGGAAAAAACTGAAATGATGTTCTGTAACAATGACAAAATGTGTACTCTTTTTTTTTTCATTTGCATTAACATAATGCAACATAATGCATAACTTCTATTCATTCTTCAGAAATGTGACTCTAAAATATCAGATGTCAGTAACAAACTATGCTGGAAAAAATGCTTCTTCTCAGAAGCATGGTAACAATTTCCACACATAAAGTCATATTTTAGCAAGGTTTATATGGCACCAAGGATGGATCAACATGTACATTCGGTCCTTTGTTTTTAAGAAAATCCTACTTATTTATTCGATCTTTTATTTATATAATCTAATGGTTTTTATTATTACCCAATGGCTGCTAAAATTTATCTAACTGGAATTATCATTCCTTTGTGTAAATACAGTAATTACAGTCCTCAGTAACAGTCAACAGAGAGAACCAAACATAACTGATTTGTGTACACACATGTATGTCATACCGAGAAACACAAAAAGGGTAAACCAGTCAAATCAAGGACTTATTTTTCTAGCTTTGTGAGCACTCGCAAAATAATTTTACCCAGTGCAGTAATTTACATACACACTTTGGGATTTAGCTACGTGTATACTGTACATAAATTTACTTGATATTGTTAATCTGGTACAGTTGTTTAGGCTGCTTCCAACCCCCACCCCCACCCCCACCCCCCCTCCATAACCCACAGCTTTTACACAAAAAGTTTAGTACATAAAATCAACATATTTATAGTATCTATCATATCTTCAGAATAATAGCCTTTGAAAAAAAAAAAACTAATCAGAGTTGTTGAGACAGGGCCTCATATGAGTGTATCCAGTGGCCTTTGATGAATAATGTGTACTTGCTTTCAAAAACACTGAGCATGTTTTGGTGGCACCCTGATGGCGGTACTGCCATCCTCTCACCGCCTACACAGAGCTTTCTGAAGAGCTCCTATGTTTCAGTCGTGCCTCTTATGTAGCATGAATTATGCTGGCATAATATGTAGAGGCATACACATGATGCATTTGAAGAACACTACAGAGACTACAGTCCTAACTCTATTTATTGAGAGCTCTTGAGCTCTTAGTTGTGTCGTGTCTCATTTCTGCTTCAATTCTTCAGCTTCAGTTTAACCGAATGTGACTAACCAGGTGGGAGGAGCACGTACTGCGTATTTGTAAAGTAGTAGCAGAAGGCATATGGTTCTCCTGTGTCAGGGCCACTTGCATTCCTCTTGCTGTGCACTCTAATTGAATTTGTTTCCCTAGTCACCCACCGATTGCCCTCTGCTGCTGGCTCGAGTTCTGTCCTGGTCCTTCTGGTGTTTACACTGATAAACAGTGCAAACAGAACACACATGATCATTTCTGCCCACTGCAGGGAGAGCAGCTGTCACTCAGTGCATGATACTGACTGTACACTACTTTATGCATCCACCAACAAGGCCATATAGTGCACCTGGAGTGAGCTTATGAAACCCATTATATATATATTTATTATTATTATTATTATTATTATTATTATTATTATTATTATTATTGTTGTTGTTGTTGTTGTTGTTGTTATTATTATTATTATTATTATTATTGCTATTTGACAATCAGTGATAAGTCTGTGCAAAGTGATTTGCTTGCATTTTTGGTGCCATCAAGGGGGGCAGTGTGTTCACTGACCTACTTATTACCTACTTACTGTCTAATACTGCCTTATTGTTGCTCCTAGTGGCCAAAAATGGCAACTGCAATGAGCATTTTCAATTTTCTGTTAAGGGGAGCAGTGGGTGATCTCAGGGTTGAGTTTTTTATGCCAAGTTGTCTCATTTAAAAATACACTTTGGTCATCATGATAGCAATAGCAAATTTTACAGCAAATAATCAAATTAAATAATAATCATTTATCTTGGACATATTTAAAGCAAAGAAAGTAAATATTCAATAACTTCAACAAATTAGGAATATACTAGGCCCCTGTTTAAATGTAAGTTAAATGTAAGTGTCATATGGGTCATGTTAACTGCTTTGTATAAAAGGTTAGATTTCCTTATCTCTAATCTATTCTGCTGACTTTGATGGATCTAAAATGGATCAGAATGCTTTGCACAAACATGGTAGGTCGAGTGCACACTGTCATTAAAGCCAAATGAGAATATTAAATATTTTAAAGATTTTACTTTTCACTAGATGGAAAATGGACTTTTGTGAAGAATCATCTGTCCATACGTTGTGCTGTAAATGTTGCTGAAAGCTGCCAAACCTGGTTAATATTAGCCTTCTGTGTGAGCCTCACCCAATGTGACTTCTCTCAATGTAATTTTGTTTGAGGTTATGCAATTATACATGCCTTCCTGCTCCATCATGATGATCTGCTGCTGGCAATAAACATCTACAGGCACTCTGGCCAAATTTAAAAAATCAACAGCAGATACATCTGTTATAAACATGTCTACTGTAATAGAGCATGGGACAATATCAAATGTTTGTTTTTATTAATGGCATTTTACTAATTGTGTATTATTGCACACAAATGGTATGAGGAAAAATTTTGCCAAATATTTTTGTAAATATGAAATAATAGTATTTTGTAAAACAAATTAACAAAAAACATCCATTATTCTGTGATTTCTGCAGAGTTAAAGAGCTGGTGTGGACTTACATGATGGTTTTAAACAACGACTTTTTCTAAAAACATCTCTTTGTATGGCTCCTTCTAAAACATCATGTTCTGCCCACACAGGGCCTCCAAGTGACTTTTAGGTTCTTACTGATTACAGCCCTTCTCCATTATTTTTAACCGATCACTGGCTTGAAGAAGGGTTTTGGTGAATTGTTCCTGTTTCTAAGGTTGACAGACAATTCATTTGACCTTTTAGTTCATATCAGCAGAAGAGCTTTATATACACAGAGCTGACTGTTCCAGTTTCATGGATCACTCACTACAAAGGGTCTTCATGCCTGGTGTAAATATGATATTTTGTTTGGTTTTTTAACACATTCACAAAACTTTGTGAAACCCTGTTTGTTGTATTTGTTTGCTTGATGAGTTAAAGAATAATAGCTGTAGATTGTAAAAAAAAAAAAAAAAAAAAGGAAAAGATGTGTGGGTCTGAATACTTTCTTGATAATAAGTAACTACACTGCAAAAATTAGTTGTTCCTTGAAGAACCTGATAGGTTACTACAAGAACCTGGGGGCTCCTCCAAGAACTCAAATGTTCCTCAATGCTCACAGACGTGCCTAAAATCTGGTTCCTCAAAGAACCCATTAAAATTAAGGTTCCTAGAGGATCTTTATTTGAATATAACTGAGAAGGTTCCTCAAAGCACCTTTCTCCACAGTTTCAAACTGAGGATTTCTCAGGAACAGTGGGTGAGAAGTAGGTATACATCTTCCGGACTCTGATGGGACACCAGTACATGCAGGTCACCAGTTGCCAATCTACATTTTGACTATATCATCCAGCCCTATAAAGCAAGAGGCCCTGTGTGAATGCTAAGGAAACACCCGTTCTTGTGCCCCTTCTTGAGGGTGACAGTAATAATCTACACCTGTAACCTGCCTTAGATGAGCTGATATACTGGTCTATAGCACCTGAACAAACAAACTACATCAAAATCAAAAGAGCTTATATCAAGATGTAATGTCAAGTCAAAAGAGATTATATATATATAGTTTTGTGAAACTTTCTCAAACTAGTATTGACAAAAAATCAATTTCTTGTGTGTGCAAGCAAAGTAGAGTGTCTTTATGAAAGTAAAAGAGTTTAGTTCAAAATTACAGAAGTACACAAGTGTAGATTATCATTTAATATGAAATGGAAAAGATAAAATATGGTAAAAACATTTTCATTTACTCTCACCATGTATGAATATTTGTTATATATGATATACACTGGTAGATCAAGAAATGTAAGAAACTTTACATTTTACAGTTCCTGGTCATCTAATGATTGACCCTTATTGTCCAGTTGAGGGCAGCAGAACCCAAATATAAATCTATATGTGGCATTGTTATTTTTTATTTTTATTCATTTCATGCAAGCTAATTGGATGTTGTAAATAATATTAGTTCCCTTCAAACACAATTTCTTTGTAAATCATGAGTTTAAATTGTTTAAAGGTCTTTAAGAACCCTTAGCATAAGCACAGTAACAAATTGAGGATATTAATTATATTAAACACCAGTAACTCCACAGGCGTACTGATACATTTATCAGGTATTAAGCATTCAGTGGTAATTAGGCTACCCAGTGAATGCTGCATAATTACCTTTGCTCTGTTTATCTAAATGGATGTGTGAGCTTTGAATCAAAACAAAGTCTATAAACGAAACTGATGTTGTTTTGCCTTCTTTACTGACACCTCAATTTGTTCCTGAAGATTAACAAATATGATGTGAACCTGAAAATCTCTATACATAACCAATTACCAGGGTTTTTTTATGCTATAACGAATAGTAAATAGTAAATACAACACGACAGATAAAAACAATAAAGCTACACTTTTAGCCTCCAAATGTGCATATTCATATTATTGTGCATATTCAAGTTGTCCCCAACCTCACATGTTCCATATCCTGGTAAGTTGATCTTGCATGGTCTGCATTTGCATACTGAACCTGATTGGCCATTTTATTTTATGATGCAATAACACTTACCCTGCTAACATGTTTTTTCCCCTGTTTATTAATTTTTTCTGACAAAATCACTGACTGTTGCTCATGCTGAGTTACAGGCACTCACATAGCACACTTGGAGGAAAATGTTATCTGTCTATAATTGGATATTGTCACTGTAATTGACAGAGGAAGGACACCTTACCAGTACACCATTCCTGTGCTGACTTTCCTGTGTTCATTTTGTGGCTTACATGGGTTTCTTCCAGCTTGTCCAAATTATTTTCTAAAATACCTGTGTGGATTGGCAAGGTGAATGAATGATCTCTGATCCTTTACCTGAGATCAGAGATGCTGCTAGAAAATATAGTTATTGCATTATAAGATTCTGTCATAGTAATCGTCATTAATATTGATAGTGCATTACATTTAACATCAAGTAACATTTTTAACAAAAGTAATTTTTTTGAAATCATATTAATATTCAGTATGTGTCAGAATGATGTTAAAGAATTCCCTCGTCTTGTATCTTGAGTGGAGAGGCATTTGTCATTGTACAAAATCTGATAAAACAAACATAACCATCTCCATTATACTGTGATAAGACTAGTACTGGGTCTGACAAAAAAAAAAACACAACATTGTGCAGCTGTTAGTTAATATGATTGGCTAACTGTTGATATCACTGGCTAAATGATTTGTGAGATCAGTAAAAGTGATCAAGTTTTTACATTTTAATAATAGCTGCTTTAATAGTGGAATCAACAACGGTCATGGCAAAAATGGTACACTTGTGGCCACTGTGATTAGAGAGCTATCTGTTACAGTTTTATTTGTGGCAGCTGGGCTCACTCTAAATATAGATAAGGACCCTGATGGCTGGCTTTGTGTGGCTGCATGGTGCAATCACTCAGGACCTGACAGTGTGTGTGTATGTGTGTGTGTGTGTGTGTGTGTGTGTGTGTGTGTGTGTAGGTACCATGGTGGGTTATTTTATTATCTGTATAACATCAAGATCACACCAAGGCATTGCATATAGGACATGCACTATATGTATTTCTTAATACATGTTATTAATCTTACGGCCAGTTGTACAAAAATGTTCTTTGGTGTCGAAAAATACTGTGTGTTTAACGTCTGTCTTGTGGATGACTCTAAAACCATAGAGAGGATAATTGAATCCAATGGGAGCTCTTGATGATGGCAATCAAATCCTAGGTTGGGCTAATCTTTAATCCCTGCTTGTCTTCCCAATTGCACATGACTGATGAGAAAAAAATTGCTGAAGGAGAAACGTGTGGAAAAAAGGCATTGTGATCTTTTATTAGAACCTCTGCATGGTGCAAAGATTTTCTCCTTACAATTTGCCTTCTCAAACTCACTAAGCTCACTATGATTAGTTGTGATCCATGATAAACTTATCTAGAAATAGTGCAGAGGTTTTAAAGGTGGACCAATGCAGCATGTTCTGCTTTTAAACTGACCATCCATATCAGACTGAAGGACATGTAATGGTGGGTAATTTCATCACTCAGTCCTGCACAAAAGTGAATCATTGCAAAGCCAGAACCAGAATGTGGTTTTGTGTCCTTGGTGCTTTTCTAGCTAAAAGAGCCTTTTACTTGTAGCTAATATAAATCTCATATAAGACAACTCATGTATTGTCAAGACATTCATTCATTCTTCTGGCACTTATAAATGCTCACATGGCCTAGTATTTCCAACTATTTCCATGCTTACTTTACAGAAATAGATTAATTAATCATGTGTGACAGCTTGACCTTGTAGGCAATCAGGTGAGGTGGCTGCTCATTTAATTGCATTAATCCAGCTTCATTAGCAGGGGAATCAACGGACTGTTGCCGTAATCAAATCCAACAGAATAGCGTGATTATAACAGCGCTAAAAAAGAATGAGCTGTCCTTTAAATTGCTGTCTCAACTTTCTAACACGTATGTTTATAGCAATAAAAAAAAGGCATCTAGTTTGCTACACTGCCTGTGTGTTGTACTGTTGCCTTTTTTCCGCTTGATGTTCAAACCCACAATTGTTGCACTTTATATTAGTCGTAATTCCCAAAGGGATGCTAAATAATAGTGAGTTTGGCATGAGGTGTAGTGCAATATTTTGGGAACAGTCATCGTGTCTAGCATGGATCCTTACTGTATTTGTTTCAGGACCAGTTTCCTTGGTAACAGATGCTCAATGTGACAGCATCCTGAGGTGTATAGAGCTTCAGAGCTATACTCACTGTGTATTATCTGACACCGGGTCTCAGGAGATGGACCTGAAGCATTATCTTATTCTCTGTCTGTCCATTGGGGAAAGATAAACTCCACAGAAACAAGCTTTTTATCCTGGAATATTACCTATAGGGGAAACAATAGTCTTTCAACCCTTTTGTTCAATTCCTCCAAGCTAATACCTGTCCAAAGATCCCTTATCACTTTCTCTTGTCCTGCTTAGCTTTATCTATTCAGTCTTTGTCTTTTCCATCAACCAACCTTGCCCTCCCTGCTCCTTTTCCTACTCTGCCCCTCCCAATCTCTCCTCATCTCCTCCTCTTCTCCTCTCCTCTGTTTTCACTGAGGATGTGAAGATACGGAGTCTCTACATGTAGTTAACAGAAGAGTGTTCAGTGTCCAGATCTGAGCTCAAACCATGACATGACTCAGTCAGCACCATGAACTTGGAGGGGTTGGAGATGATCGCTGTGCTGGTGGTAGTTGTTCTCTTTGTTAAGGTTCTGGAACAGTTTGGACTTTTAGAGGCAAGCTACGATGGTAAGCACAAAAGTGTTGAAGATTCTTTTTTAATGTGATTAGTAATAATGTTGTTAGTATTGACACTGACAAAAGACGGTGGTTAGTTCTTTATCCTTTTACGAATTTTTATTTATTCACAGCCTTACTACTAGTTAGACAACTTGAGCAAGTGGAATCTATTTAAGATACAAATGAACAGAGCCAGTAAGACTGTCTTAGATCTTTCTGATTGTTTTTGTTTTGTTTTTTGTCTTATTAAAAAAATCTATGTAGTAAATGCATCTGGCATCAGTTTGCTGTAACTAATACGTACATATCTAATATCTACGTTTTAGGCAGTTCTTTAAATTATATTATACTTTTGTAACCAAGTGGTTAAAATTACAAAAACTGGAAAATGTATATTTTTATCACAAACATAAAATGACCCTGTTAATGCTTTCTTATTTAAGATCAAGCAGTTTCTCAGCTCTAGAAAATGTGCCAGAAACATACTAATTGTAGTATTTTAGCAGTTTAGTAATGTTTTTAGTTTGTCTCAAAAAAGTCAGAGCTGTTTCAATATTTTGCATCATTTCCCAGTCTAACAGACATGTTGGAAAGTTCTCCTGTGTTGTAGATAAGTACTGTTTATCAGCTTCTCTCTACTAAAATAATGACTTAAAATGACCACATGCTGTCAGGCAAACGCTTCTCTGTATCTTTATATTGAGCACAAGCTGTTTTGTGGGAAAAGATGCTGGAATCACAGCAAGGAAGTTCTTATTTTGAATGTGTGAATCACTCGTTCTGCAACCACATGGCTACCTGTTATGTATAACCTGTTATATTCAACAGTCTGAGACAACATGCTGCTTACAACAGGACTTGTTGGGTTTGTTAATGTTGTCATGGGTTTTTTTTATATTAGGTTTTTATAAAGGACAAATATTTTTTTGTTGTTTATATTACCCACAGGTGGTTAGATTCTGTGTCTTGCTATAAATAATGAAAATAATGAAAAACTTTTAAGTGAACATCAAAAAGGATAACAAAATAGTTACGCACTCAGTGGATAATTTATATCCTGGCCACATCTGTACACCAGCAAGAAGAATTTGTCTGCCTGCAGCATTTCCTAACAGAAGACAAGAGAGTTTAGTCCAGTCACGACCCAGCCTAAAGCCACAGATTTATCATGGTGAGCTGGAATTACTAAATTGCCCTTAAGTATTAATGTATGTTGATGTGTCTGTTTGTGTGTCTGCTCTGCAATGGACTGACAAGTGATGAATGCAGTTAGTGATGCTTCACTTGTAATGTGTACAATATCCTATAGTCTTACTGTCTCACTGTTAAAACCTTAAAAAAAAAAAGAAAGAAAAAACACTGACAACAAGTTATTCTGAGGCTTGTCTGGAGCTTTTTATTTGTATCCAGGTTAAATTTTTTATATATTTTATTGAAATTAAGGTACATTTCAAAAATGTGCCACGGTGAATGATGTAACTTGAAGTTGAATGTCCTTTCAGATTCTGGCTTCGCTGCTTTCTCTGCTTTTATAGAGGCATATGAGTCATTTCTAATTATTTTAATTTAATAACTCATACAGCAAAAGTGCTCTGTCTATGAAAATGAGTGCCCAATAGCATTCAAAAGACTGGATATCTTTCTTAATATGGAATGCTGTCTTATTCAGACTACCTGAATCTATATAGTGTCTATTATACTGTTGGACTTTACAAAAGCTTTGTTTTGTATTTGTTATACCATGGCAGTACTTTGTATATGTTTTTTACATAAGTAGGTATTAATGTAATTAGGATTGGGAGTGGGGATGGGGTGGGGTTGTTGTTGCTTTGACAAATAGGTTAAAATATACTATTATAAAGTATCTTCAGTACGTAATGAAACATTATAATACATTTTAAAACTACTTTGGCTGTGAAAAAAGAAAATCTTAAAAAAGGATTATGAATTTTATCATAGATAGTGTATATTGCAAAGGTTGTATCATCACAATTATTCTGGTGAAAGTGAAAATGATATGATTGACCTACTGCTCTTGCACAGAGAGGAGTTTGACCATATTTAATCCATACTTGTAGTGAAACACACACACAGTAGTGAACGAAATATGAAACACTGGGGTTTCATGGTCTGGAGTGCTGGGCAACCCATATATATGGAGCCTGTGGAGCTGTCGGAGGGTTAGGTGTTTGCTCAAAGGCACTTCACTCAGTTGATCTCAGGAGATCAAACCGGCATTCTTTTGGTCACATGCCCATTTCTCTAACCTCGAGTGACAGCTGGCATTACAAAAACAGTTACTGATTCTTAACATGTGACATAAGATTGTATGTTGTCACCTTTGACTTGACAGTTGTCATGAAATATGTTATAACATCTGTCAAAAAACATATGCTATCTATGCTATGTGATGTAAGCGGTTATTGCGTCTCTACTGTATATTCTATAGCTAGAATTGACATTTATGGTAACACAGCAATATTTTATCACTAGTATTTTTTTGGTCAACTGGTTATTTGAATCCATTAACATATTAATTAGTTCATAATTTTTGAACTTTTATGTTGATGATGAACCAGTGGATTTTTAGTGTGGTACATTGATTACTACAAACTACATCAGGAATTATTAATGTGGTTATTGTTTACAATGCATTAATATATCAGGATGGTACCAGAGTCGAGACATTTTACTACAGAAAAATAAAAGAGAAAGTCAGTCAGAGAATCAACAGGTCACATATTCAGGTCACAGCTTCATATCTGTTTAAACAAAAGTGGCTTAAAATCTAACAGAAAAAAAAATAGGTTGACTGAATAATTGTTAATTAAAGTTGGAATAAAAAATTTAAAAAATAGCCACATGGGGTTCCTTTCTTCCTTCATTTAACACTTGGTTTTACAGTAAAGTTGATGATATTGAATGTTTAGTCTTACAGTAACTGTTCAGTACAGTACAGTAGAAAGTTTAAAGTTTTCCTATATCATACAGGGTTTTGTGTGTTAGGAGTAAATGCTCTACAAAGGCTACTTATAATAACAGAATTTTGTCTACTTTAAGTTTCCTCTGTGAGGACTCATGTTTGGTCTTTATGGTTTAATTTTCTGGCATTAATGTTTTAGTTCACTGAAAAATGAAAGGCATGTTTATTTGTTTTCGTGCAGAATAACGAGCCATGTGCCAGCCTAGTGTGGAGTTGATCTAGTTCAGTGCCAGTCTAATTATGCACAGCTATGCAGAGAATGATGAATCGATTAGGCATTCACATGCATTGACTAGATGATTTTCAAAATGGGTACTTTGTTTTTATCTCTGCACTCATACTAATGCTGCAAGGCACCATACTTTAGCTTATTACTTTGCCAGGTTCAATGAGTTTAATTCTATCATGAATCAAAGTAGGTCATGTTTAATTTTCTAATTAGGCAAAAAAAAAACAATCTAGACACTTAAATTTGATTAGCAAATTAATTATGAAAAATATATTTTAGATAAACCTTACACAACAAGGACTGCTGTGCTGGTAAAATTTTGTCTCTACTTTATAACATAAGCCTCTACATACTTATAATAGTGCATAATAAATATAATACAGATGAGATTCTCAGATATACCCTAAACAATGGATAGCATCATTACACAGATTCAAAATCTCCTTGTCTAATTATCACTTGGAAATAAAGCTATAGCTTCTTATGTCTGTATGTGATGATCTCTAACCTTTATATATGATTCAATAAGAATTCCTTAGAAAAAGTTTAGAAATCTTTCAAGGAAAAAGTTTGGTTCTTGGTTGCATCTTGTTTATTGTTGATAAAAATAGCCACTGTGTAGAAATGGCTCTGTTCCCTCTGATCACTGCCTCTCTGGAGGAGTGACACTGAGTGACAGCAGTGTCACCAAAACCCCGCTGATATGACAAGTGACGAGATGATGACAGAGATAAACCTTTAAACAGGGCACTGGCTTTTAGCTCAAGTAGGTTTTATAGGATATTTGTAGATGCTGTGCTTGCTGTACTGGCCAATTTTTTTTTTTTTATTACCTTTATGATTTTAATTAGTTAACTTTTTAAATCACAAGAGCTGAACATCACTGAAGATGTCATTTCAATAAGCTTTAAGAGCAGAAATTTGACCAAGTCACATCCGCCTCAACAGTGACATGAACATTTTAATAAATGTCCAAGTTATGTACTACTTATGTGTAACAATTACTAACCAAATGTAGCTGTGGCTGGAATTTGTAAAGACACAGGTGGAGAAATTACACCTACAAGTCTGTGGCAATTTGTCAGATATTTGATTTGACTTTAATGACACAGTAGTGTACTTTTGTGCTTCATGCATAGTCACATTCAGAGTTCTGGACTTTACAATTGTTTAATTAAACATTTATTTCAGACATTCCTCTTTCTATTGGAAAATTATGTTTGTAATTATGCATGGTAAAGAATAATTACAAGCCCACCAGGACATTAATCACAAATGTATTAATCCCACAGAAAAAAACTGCAAAAAATTATTTGCACATTATTCCTATTATAATAAGATATATTATAATAATTATATTATTATAATTTTTTTTTAGGTTTAATCAAGTATGTAAAAACCATCAGATTTCATAAGCAATCATATACTCATATATGATTAATATTGTCATTATATTAACTAAGCCTTTGAATCTTAAATACATCGAAGATTCAAAGGCTTTATTTGGTCTAGGAGGCATGCTATGTGACCCTGACATGATCTCTCTCACACTCTCTTTCTCTCTCTCTCTCTAAAAAGAAAGAATCAAGAGAGGTGTTGCTTTGTCTGTGAATCAGTGTGAAACCAAAAAAAATAAGATCACACAGTTACCAATCAGTTTCATGTCAGGCTACTGTTTGACCAGATGTTGTCCATTCATGTATTGTGTATATCAAAGAAACACAACTGATTACACACTAGCCAGTCCAAAACATAACTATCACTGACTGACATTTAGAGAATTTATGGCATCAGCAGGCACAATTAGGTGGATAGAGGAAAGATACACATGAGTAGTATGTTTTTTTGAAACTTTATAAATAAATATCTAAAAAAAAAATCCAATTTTCAGTTTGTATCATTTTTCTCCTGCAATACAAATAAAATAATTACTTTTAATTTATATTGTAGTGCTTAGTTATGGGCACTTGGTGGTGTTATATCCAAAAATCTTATTGCAGTGACTCATCTGATGTATGTTCAAAAGTGTATACAATTTTGTATAAGATATAATACTAACTACACAGTGCATTTTACTTCATGTTCATTATAAATCCATTACATGAAGGCATCAAAATAGTTATAATCTGGAGACACTGTAGCAGAGACTGTAACAAAAGTAAAAAGATCTAAAGATATATATATCTAAAGATATATATATACTATATAGATATAAGCTGTATTATCTATCAAGTCCATTAGATGGAGCTACAGTAGCGTGTATTTTCAGGCACTCCAGGCCTAAACCCTGGAAGAGGTTTTACTAGTTACAAAGAGTGAATTATATTTGAATACAGATAAATCAATGCAAAACATATGATGCCACAGAAAACATAAGAACTGTGTAGATTGAATTCTGTACCACAAACACAGACACCGTAAAAATAGCT
>JAOVVF010000042.1:12195403-12206128 GCA_028565595.1 Duopalatinus emarginatus | reverse complement strand
TAAGGGAGTTTATTCACTCACATACTAGGCAGTACTGAACATACAAAACACAAATGAAATGAAACTTCCCATTTAACTGATCTTTCACCATCACTCAAACTTAGGCTGTGTCCAAAATCACATACTTCCGTATGGCGGATGTAGTTCATACTGCTCGCTCACATACTGAAATTGTGTACTGCTTTAACGGTAAAACAGTGCACACTGCTTCGAATTCAGTACGTACTGCTTGAGTACATGAATTCGGATGCAGCCTTACTCTTACTGAAGCAGCGATTCATATATATATTTGCTGGATGTGAATCATTTGCAGTCAGTCACAGCCTGAGGTCTGCTGAGTTTCCTAAGTTGAGATGTGCCAGGTCTTACTGCAGCCACCTTTAGATCAGTTGAAAAATCTGTTTCTTTGCCCTAATAAGCGCTTGGTTTATTTTGAGGGTATGTTTTGGGTAATTATCCATTTGTACCTTAAAGCACATCCTATCAGTTTTGCAGTGTTTAAGTAAATCTGCACAGAAATATAGTTCAAAATTCAAAGTTTTATTTGTCACATACAGAGTCATACACGGTACAACCTGCAGTGAAATACTATTTGAGTGTCAGCCACAGAATATAAACTAGGTGCATGTGCATGTGCAAAACAATTTGTTGTCGTGCAAGAGCGCAGCTTTTGGATGGGTCTAGTGCAAAAACACAGTTTTTGGTTGTGTGTGTGAGAGTGAGGTGGTGTGGGAGCCCTCATTGGAGAGTTTGCGTGTGGTGGACTAGTCTCTGTTCTCATTCATGGCACGGACAGCTTGCGGGAAGAAGATCCTCCTCATTCTCTCTGTGTTCGCCTTCAGGGTGCGAAAGCGTTACCCAGAACGTAGCAGAGAGAAGAGTCTATTATTGGGGTGACTGAGGTCCTTCCTGGCTCTGATCCAGCACCGCTTACTGTAGATAGTCTGCAGGTCAGGAAGCTCGGTCCAGGTGATATGCTCAGCTGATCATACCACTCTCTGGAGGGCCTGTCTGTCCTGCTTAGTGCTGTTCCCGAACCAGGCTGTGATGTTCCCCATGAGGATGCTTTTAATGTTGCAAGAGTAGAAGTTCTGCAGCACCTTGAAGGGCAGTCTGAAGTCCCTTAGACGTCTGAGGTGGTAGAGATGCTGACGGGCCTTCTTTGTGACTGCATTGATATGGCAGGCCCATTATAGGTCCTGTGAAATGTGAACTCCAAGATACTTAAACTCTCTACTCTTACCACTGCCAGAGCGTTGATGAGGACAGGGTGGTAGCTCCTCTCCTGTTTTTTGCTGCAGTCCACAATCAGCTCCTTTGTCTTGCTGACGTTGAGGTGGAGATTGTTGTCATGGCACCAGCTCTCCAGGTGTCTAATGTCCTCCAGGTAGGCCCTCTTGTCGTTGTCTGAGATCAGGCCTACCACAACAGTGTCGTCAGCAAACTTGATGATGGTGGTGGAGTCGGAAGGTTACGGTTAATACAAAGATAACCTTGTATCAGAACAGGCTTTTTTATTATTATTATTATTTTGATTATTTATTACAGGTAAACCCTGTATTTATATTTCTGAAGTTGTCTTCTTGATTATTGTATTTGATCCTCCAGAAGGTTTTTGTCCAGATGTTTTCTATATGTGAAGTGGTTTTAATTGTCTTTAATGGCCTGTTAGCCCTTCCCGGTGTTGGTGAGCTCGCAATTGTTGATTTGGCCACTCCTGAAGTTTCAGTTCTCTCTGATAGGTATTTTTGTTTAGATTTTTTTTTTTTTTTTGCCTATTTATTATAATAAACAATTATAATAAACTCCTAGAATTAAAGATGAAAGTCTACATTTCAATTACATTTTGCAGAGGCACAGTAATGAGAATTGTGTTGCTGTTCAAATACTTATTGACCTGACAGTATATTGTATGTATGTCCTTCTTCAGGTAAACATTTAAGGAAATTTTTCATTTAATGTAAGCACTGGGTCATCTACTTGACAGGTTTACAATCTATAGTGTAAACCATCTCACAGGTTTACATTATATGGTCATTACATGTTATATTTGGCACAGGAAACTGGATGATTTATTATTATGAATTATTTTCTGCACTTTCAACCCGGCACTAAATACGTTTTTGTGTGCAGATGTCTCTGGAGGTTGAGTGTGTGTGTGTGTGTGTGTGTGTGTGCCTTTGCTGGTCATCTCTGAGCAGAACAGATGTGATCCTGATTTTTTAATTTTTGAACACCTGCACAACACTTCAATTAGCAGCCAAATACTTGTCATTTTCCAAAGTCCAGCTGGAGGTGTATGGATCAAGTGTGTTGCTAATCAGACACCTCATTTTATGCTTGTTTATTCTCTCGTTTATCACTCTGGCAGATACTGAGATGGAAGGCTCAATGCACATTGCCCAACACCGAGCATGAATTATCCAGTCCAATTGATCTTTCATTAACAGTGAGAATGAGCATGCAGTATATATCTATGTGTCTTTGACAGCTAATCATTTAAAAATGTCAGCCATCAAAACCTTCTGCCAGACTAATCATCCTGAATTAGTTTGGCTAATTTGCAGGAGCAGCTCCATAAGCACAGTTAGGTCTGGAATTTGTAATTTAACATCTTAAACATCAATGAATATTAGTATATAGGTAAATATAAGTCTTTTAGATACAAACAACTAAGGCATTATCATTGAATGACAGTAAAAATCGTTTCCTACAGTTAAATATGGTGTGCATGCCCTCAGTACAGGGTGTGGGAATTCTATTGTTTCAGCCTTCCTGCAGTGCTCATGAAGCACTTTTACATCATTCTCAGTTGTAGCCTTTTAAAATGCCCACTGGGTTTTTGAATTGTGGCTCACCAGGGCATATGCTCTACTGTATCTGCTGTTGACGCCAAAAGGCAGGTTGTTATGTCTGAGAAGAGACCATAAATTAGTCTATTCTAACAGGCAGGGGCCTTGGTGGAGCATTAAAGTTTGTAAATCACACAATACACTGTAATGGAGATTCTAAGATCCTGGATGCATCATTGGCCCAGACTATGTACATAATATATGTGGAAGAGCAGTGAGAAACCTGATGGATGCCAGCAGGAAATGGAAAGTTATAAATCCACTGTGAACTCGGAGAAGATGTTGAAGTGCAGAAAAATGAAACTATCCAGACTCATAAATACAGCATATATTGTAGCTGACTTAACATTGTGTTATATAATTACAGAGCTTCATAAGTAATTCACTATGTCAATGCCTGCATGAGTTTTGATTGATTTTGCACAGGCTATGGCTTTTCAAACTGATCGTGGTTCTGGAGTACATATATCAAGCTCAGTGGTTTGGTTTAAACCAGACATTCTTTAAATGTGAGCATTTCCTGACTTTAATTTAAAACTAATGTGATCACACTGCCTACTTTGACTAAGCTTATCATTTATCTTTATTTTTCAAGAGTTATAGATTTTAAACACTTCTAGCTTTCTAAAGATGTCCTTCTCTGAAAAGAAATTTTTAATTGTAGCTTGTACGTAGACTCTGTGCAACAAAGTGAAGAGGCTGTGTGATGAAGTAGTAAAGACACTAAATGAATCAGTGTGCAGTTTTTTTAAAGGCTCTGGCGCTGTGTGATTAATTCCATGGCCGTTCCCTCCTTATAGTAATAATCACCAATGTTCTGAAAAAAACCTGCTGCTTTGGACAGTGATCTAAAGTGCAAACCCAGCACCTGAAATCAGCACAACCCTCCACTGAGTAGGGAATTGATTTGGTGTAGTCAGCTCCAGCAGACCATGCTGGCTTGACAATATAAAATGAAAAATAGACATAGCTACAGATATTCTCACTGTACAGGTCTATTTGAAAACAACCTTTTTTCCCCCAAGTTTCTTAATTAGTGCAATTTTTTTCCCAGCAAAACAGTGGTTTCACTAATTAGCGACTAGAGCCTCCCTGTGAGAGATTAATAGCACCAAGTTGCTTCCTGTAATGTCTAATAAGTTTAGAGAAAACTTGTAGAGGGACAGTTAATGAACATTTTATGCTAATTGATAGTTCCTTAGGTTTGTGCATATGGGTTTCTACTTTAAATTTAGACATGTTTTAGTAGGGTTTAAATCCAGAAACTATGTTGGTCGCTTTTTTCATTTTATAGTCCTGTAATATTTAGTTCAAGCTCAGATCCTTTACTGTGTGGGCTTCTTTAAGGAAGGCTTTCTTTTATACACCCCTTCCAAAAAGCATTTACATCTAATAGTTGAAACTTGGCAACACCTTAGATCAGTGAGGAGCTCATGCATTCTGGCAACCCACTGCCTGTAGTTTTTAAATCCATAATCACATCTATTCATCCTTTTCACCCTTTTTTGTGTTGATATCTGTTTGTTTTTTCTTCTATGGTGATGGAAGTCTTCAGAAAAGCTAGAGTATTAACAGTCAAAGGCAGTGACTTATGTGGGGATAACAAATATTAATTTCTCAGGAATAATCATTTAAAATATTTATTGTTGAGTAGCAATAATACCATACTACATGCTTGTGAGAGGAACAAAATTGTTAAAGGTTTTGTTTGTAAAAGTAGTTTGTGTTGTCATTGTAGAAATAAAAGAAACAGTATACGCTAATTTTCTTTTTAAGGATACCAATCATAAAGCAACATGACTGTCCATAAAGCAATGTACAGAAGAACTGAATCCTATTTAAACAGCATTTAATCAGTAGAACTCAATGATTTGCTTCCTCTGGGTGTTTTAGTTGATACATGGGTATTTCTCACTTGTACAGCATGTGCAGATTTATTGATAAACTTAGAAGAGAACTGACATGATTTATTGATTTACACAGATAGCTGTAATCATCGCGTTCGGCCCATATATTTATTTCTCAGGCTGTGAAGTGTTGAGAATCAGTGTTCTGGACAGTGGTGACGTTTATTTGGCAAGGGTTAAAGATCAGGTTGAGTCATGTACTGACATTTCACACACTGTCTATCTCGACAAGATGAATTCTCACTAATTTTAGCAAAGGCTTCTTCACAGAATGGCAAAAGTACATCATGACAGCTTCCTGTCCTTTATTTATCTTATTGAATGGTGTTAGGCATGTTTTTCTTGATAGGCGAAGCTTTGTGAAATTTTCATTAAGTAATTAAATAGTATGTAGAAGTGATGATTCAAAGGCTACTGCATGTTGGTCAATATATATTTTATGTCTGATTAACAAGATAAGTTAATAATGAACTGTAGCCTTAATCACCTGCCATACTATATGACATATTTAATTGGATGGAACGTCAAGGACACTGTAAAAATAAATGCATGTTTTCACTGTAAAAAAAATGTTTTGGTGGTTTTTACAGCATTTCAACAACCATTTATTGTGCATTCTGAGTTTTATAGAAAAGTCAACCAGGATATATAAGATCTCAATGTCAGTACTATTACAGTACTGCACATACCTCTATACATTTCCTCTATACTGGCCCAAAGTTAATGCCATCCTGCCAAACAATGCAGGAGGGATTCCAGGCTAGACCTGCATTCATGCCAAGTAATGATTTGAGCAATCTCCAATTATCTGCTTTTTAAATGATTCCACATTGCTGCCAAAATAGTTCATCATCCTTTCAGTTCTGACATACACTCCATCACAGTGTCTTTTACTTCACTATCTGAGTTGCTCTAATAATTGAGCAGGTGCGGAGTGATGGATGGCTAGCTATGGAGGAAAGCTCATCGTCTCATGCCCACGCTGTCTTTAAAGCCTTACAGTGGAATTTTCAGCACTGCTTCAGTGTCACGTAGAGCTTAACATCACTAATCCTAACACCCTAAGTAAGGAAGGATATGTGACATGAAAGAAACTAAAAAGAGCCAACATGTAAATGTTAAAAAACAGGCTATATAGAGAATTCTTCCATTGCAATCGAGAAATGTTATGTGCACAGGCATTTTCTAAATTTATGGCCGCACAGTGTCTCAGGGGACTTGTGAAGAAAGCCTGTACAGCACAGTCTGAAATGTTGAAATGCAAGACCAACACCTGTTTGATTTTGCTACACACTGAATATATTTAGATCAAAACATGAATGTGAGACAACAGATAAGAATTCTTTCATCTCCTGATACATCTAGATATGCTTACAAATTTAAAAGTATTGGAATGTGTGATTGACTGCTGTTTCTTGTGTGCCCTGTTAGACTGATTTTTTTAATTAATTAATAGTTCTGAATGTTTACTATTGTTTTGCACACTGGGTTACACCTGTAAAGACTGTATTAGTCGTTAAAAAGGATAAACCAACATAAAGGCCAAAGAGCTGTCTATAGGAGAAACGCAAGCCATTATGAAGCTGAGAAAAGAGAGAAAATTGCATTGGACAAATTTGCCATGTCCTGAAAAAGAAGGAAATGCTGGTGTATTAACAGACATTGAACAGATCAGTCAAGAAAAACAAGAGAATATAATAAAAAAATATTGTGACGGGTGTGAAGAAAAACACAAACACACCAGTTAATGACATGAACAATAGCCTCCACAGGTCAGAGGTGAAGGTGTCACAATTCACGGCCATACCACAAGATGCAAAGCAATCATCAGCAGTAAAAATCAAAAGGCGAGGTTGGATTTTACAAAGAAATACAGAGATGAGCCACAATAGAAAAAGCAATAGAAAGGTCAAATGTGGAAAAATAAAGGATTTGCTCATGATCCAAAATATAATGTCATTGGGCTTACATGGCTGCTTCTCAAAAGGGTTCATTAATTTTTATTAATGGTGGAACTCATGATGGTAGCAGCCGAATGAAATCAGTGGTCTACATAAACATTCTGTCTGCCAGTCTACAAAGGAAATGCATCAAATCTAATTGGGAGGAACTTCATCATACAAGAAGACAATGACCCAAAACATAATGTCAACACAATAAAGGACTTTATCAGAGAAAAAAGTCGACCTTAACCAAATTAAACAGTAGTTCACCTAATGAAATAAACAACTGAAAGACGCAATTATTGCAGCAAAGTGATATGCAACCAAATGTAAACGTATTTACCTTAAAAACTCTTTTCCTCTTTTGCTCAGAAGGAAAGCTGAAATCTGTTGTCTCATATTCATCTTTTAATCTTAAACACAAAAAGCTAGTGTTGTATTGCTAAGCATGGTTTATTTTCCTCTTGGTTCTGACTAATTCATCATTCATTCATGCTTCGTGTCCTATTGATAACAGTGTTGATGCTCCTGGTGTATCTCCTAGGTACATTCTGTCTTCGAAGAGGTGGCAGGAGTGGAGTAGGAGCACGACTCCGCAAGCTTATCCTCTGCTCCTCTACCATAAAGCCATCTCCTTCTATGCAAAGCAAGTTCTCTGAGCTCACGTCCTCCCTCACTGCGCTGTTCTGTCAGATTTATCAGTCTCTATATCTTTATAGACTGGTTTTTATCTGTCTCTCTTGCACTTTCATGCATTCTCTATCATATTTCTCTCTGTTTATATATCTGGGTTACCATGGTTATATAGTTAGTATTCGGATCTTATCATATGGACGGCTGCTCTGTTCTCTGATGGGCCTGTATTTTCAACAGGCTGAAGATCAGTGGACTTGACAACGAAAGGATATATTTAGTATATGTTTTTCTTCTACTACGAAACAAATCTTCATCTAAACAGTTGTTTAAAGATTAATATTCAAGTTCATATAAGATCATTAATAATAAAGTTCATATATTCATGGTGGAAAAAGTCCTTTCTTATTATTCAGTTATTCGTTTTAGAGCAAGTTATTTAGTAATCACTATGAATTATTTACTACACTACACTACAGTGAAACTAATGATTAAAAATGAGTTTGCAGTAAAGAGAGTGAAAAATAAGAAAAGTCTGAATGTGCTGATGTTAACCTATTAAATTATTATTGTTTTCACTGCAGTTACTGAAAAATTCATGATTTGCAAAATCCACTACATCACCTTCTCTGAATTTTTAAATTCACACTTATTATCTAAGCTGCTTATCCTACTACTAGGTGATGGGGATGCTAGAGTCTATACCAGTTCCCAGTACATTGCAGGGCATCCACACAGACATGCACATTCACACATTCTATCACACAACCACACGAACACACAGACACAACTAGGGGCCATTTACTATCTTTTATTCAGTCTGACTGAAAGGAAGTTATTGACCTACTGTTCATGCATACAGAGAAATTCGACCTCTGCATTTAATCCATCTGTGCAGTGAAACACACACACTAGTCAACACAGACACTATATACACACACTTGCCCAGAATTGGGGGCAGACCGGGGAGCAGTTTGGCAGTTAGATGTCTTGCTTTTGTGGATTGAACCAGCAACCTTCCAATCACAGGATCGGTTCCCAAACCACAAGCCATGACTGTCCTAATTGCTAAAACTGACATTTTGACCTAGAATTGCAATTTAAAAAAAAAAACTTTTTTCACAGCATGTTGGTCTGTTGTCTCTTTGGTTACGGATTTTATACATTACCTACTATACCTACTATATTCGACTGCACGCTAACAGTGGTGCAAGTGGGACTTAGCATTTGCTGTAAGGTCATAATTACTATTAACCATTTATATGCAATTAACCTTAAAACCTCGGTTTAGATTTGTAATGACCACAGCAAATGTTTGGTTACTGTTCTGTACATTTAAATTAATTAAGCACAAAATAATGTGACAAGTTTATTTACTAATGTAATTATTTTTTACTCACTAAACTACTAGACTCTTCACTGTTTGACCTTCATACGTGAGAGTCATATTTCATCTGAAATTTCAATGTGCCTTTTCCCCCTTTAATTATATTAAATCACTTGCTTTATTTTCTAAATGACACATCAGCCAGCAGTAAAAAGATTCACACGACCCTTTAACTGCTCGTCTGAGTCATACTACTGTACTATCATACTACCGTAGTTGTAAGACTCACTACCATGGTGATGCTTTATGGTTCAGTGCCTATTACAAAAACCCAAAAGCCCTGGACTATCAGGTCTGATAACAGCTGAAGAGCGCTGTCTGTTTGCACCAAACTCATTTCAGCTTTTATCAGGTGTCTAATGGGATGTGGAGACAGCAAGACACACTGGAGCAGTAAGAGAGAAGATATATTTTGAACACTGACCAGAAAAGACAGTCACATTTCCACCAACCAATTTATGTACATTGTGTCAAATGCTGAAAAGCCATTCATGCTTGCTTAAAATGAATCAAAGTTATATTTACTGATCTCAGTATACTTATTTTTCTATTAATACTATTTTATTTTCAAGATATTATTCACTGTGTAAAATGCCAATCAGAGGCAGATTAATCTTCTAAAATGAAAAAAGGGGTGTCATGGTGCACTTAAATCATTGACTAATTACAAATTCCTAAATATACAGATTGACTGAATTTATGCAGCTGAATATGTTGCTGAATATCAAGCCAATTCTTTAAAGAATAAATATACATATGTAAGAGTGTCTGATTGCTCACTGACACATGTCCAAAACAAACTGATGTGGTTGATTTTGATGTGTTATTTTCAGGTATTTGGTATAACTGTTGAAGTATACATGAACATACAAGTGATCAATCCAAAATGTACTAGACAGTAGAAACTGGATGTGTGTCTAGGTCTGGGTCAGTGAGACCAAACAAAATAGTTAAAGGCTTGACAAAGGAGTAAAATGTTTTTACTTTTTGGAGTAAGTACTGTAGGTGATATGGTATGTAGGTCTATTAAAATGTGACTTTATATGAACAAAATGTTTTCTTTAAAAAAAGATATAATCATCATAATTGTGTTATTTTATAATGTCATCCCCATAGCGACAGAAATGCATTGTCGGCGTGAAGCCAGCAGATGTGCTAAAAGCTATCAGTACTTATCAGGATGATTAAAAAGATGAATGTATTTGGAAGACATTTGGAAGTTTTCTGTGCTAAATTGACATGCAGGGAACCTTATTTCAACTATGCAAAATGCAGTGGACCCCTTTTATGTCGGAGTCATCTGCCTTATCTTGACCAGGATCATTTATTTGTTTATATTTTGCGAAACAGAGCCAACAAGCTTATTAACCTGTATAGGGTGGATACATGTCTGTATATCTAACTGATATAAATTTGTGCACTATAAAAAGAGGTTTGTCCATTCAACCTAAAAAAAATATTTCATTTGGTAACAAGCAGTTGAACTGGGTTTTCTTTAACACAAAAAATACCTGGAATAAAACTGATAGATTCTATCAAAGTATTTATTATTAATTGAATAGACTAAGTTCGATTGATTGTTACCAATTTATTTATTTATTTCAGGTTGAAATAGAAAGTGAGATTGACGTATGGATATATTGTTGTCTTTCACAGACAGTGCCGAGGATGAGCTGGAGATGTCAACTGTCCGTCATAGGCCTGAAGGCCTGGAGCAGCTGGAGGCTCAGACCCGCTTTTCTCGCAAAGAGCTACAGATTCTCTACCGTGGCTTCAAAAACGTGAGCTAGAACTACTTCTTGAAGTAGAACATTTCTTAAGGTTTGATTGACATAATTGCCTGCTAGGTTATGTAAGTATAGTACATCAGTAAAAGATGTAAGGACAGTTAAATGAGCCTTAAAATTATGTAAATGAGGATTATGACAAACTTTCAGATGATTGACTTGAAAAGCATATTTAACATAAATATCATATAAACACACACACACACACACACACAC
>JAOVVF010000042.1:12154098-12183493 GCA_028565595.1 Duopalatinus emarginatus | reverse complement strand
TATTATTATTATTATTATTATTATTATTATTATTTATAATGTTTGGATTTATAATCTAAAATGTTTTTGTACTGACTTAAAAATGCAGAATTTATAAAATAAATGTCTACAATAACATTTATACTAAACACCATATAGGGTGCCTAAGACTTTTGCACAGTACTGTATGTTTTGTTGCCTTAATTTGAGTTATGGCCATTCAAAGAAATAACTTTCATAAGAAGAAATTCAGTTTTCTGAAAAGTATTACTACTTTTCAGTACTAATTGTAATACTAATTTTATGTTGTGCAACTTATTCACCAAAGCTAAGCTTCAAAGTTGGCTTTGGCTTACTGTATAACAATGAAATAGTATTTTCTGTGAGGAGTAATCACAAAAACACATAAATGTGCTTAGTGTGATTGTGCCGAATACAAAATGAAGCTGCCAGCATTAAAAGCATGTCTAGGAAGCAAAAAGAAAGAATTAATTGAAAACCATGTTCTTGTCAGAAAGGGGACAGGAAATGATAAACAGTGTAGTAAAAACTGAAATAACAGTGCTTGATTTCTGTTTCAGATGCATCCACTTACGCACACTTTCTGTTCAACGCATTTGACACAGACCACAACGGCGCAGTGAGTTTTGAAGTAAGAAATGTTGCCATACATATTTCAAACTCAAGTATGTTACATCATGTTATGTTACATTTATGTTCATACTTTTCGTAATAAAATGTATGTGAACTTAAATATATGGCCTTGGTGTTGGATGCGCTGTCTGTTTTCTAGATCTAATAAATGTAGATTACGATTCATCTGTTAACAAGCTCCATAGCCTACAGTATGTTGGTAATTAAATCATAATCTGCATGTAAATAACTGAACGTTGGTTTCGTATATTAATTAGAATCAGCTTTATGAGCTTCTGCTTCGTAAATGTCTTCAGACTTGTTGATTATTTCTAATAAATTTCTCACAGCCTGACATTTATAATGTTTATAAAGAAAAATAATGCATCCATTATTGCCTTATGTAAGCAACAAGTATGATGTGAGTGCTGTGAAACTAGTGCAAAAGATAATTTCCTTATAACAGCACATCTCCTTGCATTTTATTCCTTTTAAATTTGAAGACTTTTTTCAATTAAAGAATTACACAACACATTTTTGTCCATTTACAATTACAGCTAATGTTATGTAACATTTAAGTATAGCAGATATAAGCAGTCAAAGCTTCACCAGCCTCTCTTTTTTTTTCCTCTTTCCCTTTTTTATGTGAATTTTTGACATGCCTATGTTATTAGCATCAGCACTGATTAATGGCTTATATGAAAGTAGACAATCAGTGCTTTAATTATGCAGTTTTTTATAAGAATTTTTTATGTGTTTTACTATGAGAAAAGGTTTAATTGTGCTGTCTGTACCAATGTACATCTAGAAATCTAAACCATGAGAGCAAGTTTAGTGACGACGTAACTAGTGATAATAAAAATCATATCATATGATCATATGATATATTGAATTATTAAACATTTGACTTGCCTTGCAGCCAGAACACTTGTCAGACCTAAGCTAACAAAAGTATTCAACACATTGTGACCAATCAGATTCTTGATATATTAAGCTATTATTATATTTAAGAGACTTTATAGATGAATGCATGAATGCATCAGGTTGTTTGTGTTTGATCTGATTGCAGGATTTCGTTATGGGAATGTCTATACTGCTACGAGGCACAGTTCAGGAGAAACTCAACTGGGCATTCAACCTGTATGATATTAACAAAGATGGATATATAACAAAAGAGGTATTATGATATCTATAGCAGGAAACAATAATATAACCAAAACAAATATAAATGCAATTGATAATTTAAAAAATTGTGATTTGTATCACAGGAAATGCTGGACATTATGAAAGCCATTTATGACATGATGGGCAAGTGGACATATCCTATTCTTAAAGAGGAAACTCCAAAGCAACATGTGGAAATATTTTTCCAGGTTAGATGACTTTTCACCTTTACGTTACTGGCTAACTGTGTGTGAAATCATGGTTCTACTCATTCTCAGGGTTTATTAAACTTGTGTCTTGTTAGTCTTTATCATTATACAGCTCTTTAGTTTTAGGTTGTGGATTGATGACACTAATAAAAAGATTTTCTAACAATATTTTTGTGTGTCTCTGTAACAGAAAATGGACAAAAATCAGGATGGCGTTGTGACCATAGATGAGTTTATAGACTGCTGCCAAAATGTAAGATTGATTTATCGTTTAAATAAAATAAGTTCCTTTTGCATAGAAGCAGAGTTTTATTTAATAGGCAACATGGTGATGAATATTTGAGTTTAGTAGGAGTGATCATTTAAAAATGCAGCAAAGTTAACTGAATGTAATGTATTTATGTTCTCTGCAGGATGAAAACATCATGAGATCAATGCAGCTTTTTGAAAATGTCATTTAATAGCCAAGTGGACACATACCTCTGGTGGCTGGCCAGCTCATGCAAGCACCATTGTGCTCCGCATGTGCCGATATCCTCATTGAGATAAATTTATTTAAATGGAAGGCAAACACTCAACCCAGAAAACACATCTTTTGGGTTCAATCCACAATGCACTTCATTTCTTTACAGCTCCTGTTTAGAGGTCATGCTTTTCATTAACAACTTACATCAATCTTGGAAAGGTTTTCATGCATGGCGTTTACTGAACACTGCCTATACAGGAGATCATGCTGGAAATTAATTACTTTTAATCTTCCAGCCACGTTCCAGTTAAGTGTTACGAATAATATTGTAAGCGAGTGAAAATATTGTTTTCATTACCTCTTACAGCAGTAGCATTTATTTCTGCCCTAAATCTTGTAAGAAAGATAGGAACATTAGCCTCAGTCAGTTTTAGCTGTACTGCAGACAGCATGTTTTATACTCATAGTGCATGTGGAATCAGTTTTAGGTTTGATTTACTATAAATCTGTAAATAAGAGCCACAACAAATATGCTGGTCCCTTAAGTTCAGTTTGTATGTTGTTATCATTTGTCATTTGAGAAAGTTCTTAAGACAAGAGTTTTAGTCCAAAGTCCATATATATGTAAGAAACATCTTTTTTAATGAATACATTTTAATAATTCAATAATGATAATTACAATGTATTGCATTTTTCCAAATTTATTCATGAATGTTTGCCAACCATATCAGAGTTATAACAAAATATACTCAATTATTTTAGACTTATGATCTGTAGTACTATTCAGAGGTATTACAGTTTGATTTTATTTACTAAGATTCCAACATTGTACCAAGCAACAAGCACTCTTTGAGCCATACAGTATTTGATTTGATTCATGAACCTTACGACCGTGTGTGTGTGTGCGTGTGTGTGTGTGTGTGTGTTTTAAGAACTTAACATCCAAATCAGAGAAGTGGCACTAATTTGTGCAAATTCAGTGTCTTTAATTTGGACTTACACTTGAAGTACATTTTTGTTCTATTTCTAGCCGGTTCTGGCATAGGAACAATGAACATTGCTGCTTTTTCATTGCATTGTGTCGCAAGCTACAAGCTACAGAGAGCATCTTTCATATTCTACCCTTTTATGTCATTCCAAAGCAGTCACCCCTTTTCCCCGCTGCTGGGTTTTTCTCTCCTGTTTTCTGGCATTAGAACTGATTAGCTCCCGCTGACTGAATCAAAGACGTAGGTAGAGCTGTGACTGACTACAGCACAGACAGAACAGCGATCATGCTGGGTAACAGATGTATGTTTTCTGTCTCCCAGTAGCATCCAAGAGCACTTGTCCAAAGGCAACATTTTTGACTGCCATGTAATGCAATTACCACCAGCAATAGGCTTCATGGCATGAACTGGGTTTATTGACAAGCAAGCTGATTTATGAAAAAAAAAAAACCTACTATTTTATGTTACAAATTGTTTCCAGATCTTTTTCGCTGGTACTGTGAACATGAAATGTAGAAAACCTACACTTTGTAGTTATACTTTTTTATATTGATTTAAAAGGCATGTTTTTACTGATTTGCTGGCCGGCAATGACAATTTACTATTAAAACTTTACCTCTGTTATAGTTCAATTATTGTCTTTTCAAGGTGAAAAGTCAATACAATTATATTTTTTCAAGTAATGTTATATTAAACAAAAGATCCACAATATGTGATCAAGATGGTATATTTACAATAACATGGTGCCACCTAGTGGTAATTTGGTATATGTGGAGGACCAAAATCATATATTAAACGACAAAGCCTATTTATTTTTGGGATTTGTTCACATTCTTTGTAATGTGTTTAAAAAAATTGAACATCACTCCAGCTGTATTTGGAAACATGTCATATGCTGTAGACCTTTTGCATTTAGGTGTTAAGTATTAAAAATGCAGCAAGAAATGCTGGGGGAAGGACTGACAGCTGCATGTTATATGAACGCTTTACCGTGTTAGAGACGGTTAGCAAGGAATAGTACTGAAAAAGCAGATCTAGTGCTCTCTGTGCATATCACACATCCCTATGCTAATAGAGGATATAGAAGCATTAGGTGACATTGATTCAATAAACAGCTCTGAATGTATGTGCCTGGGTGTGTTTTGTCAGTTTGTACCATAAAAGAATGTATTTTGTGTGATGTTGGTGTGAGTCTCATAGTTAGGTCAGCCATGCAGAATGTGTTTAATAGAGCTATTAAATTAGGTCATTTTCAGCATTCACACAAAAGAAAAACATTCACTGACCGAAAGAAGTTTTCTCAGTGAGGACAATTTTTTCAAAAGGTTTTATGCTGGACTTTAATAGACTGGAATGTATAAGGCACAGCAACATTACCTCAATAAATGGACCCACGTTTTTAAAAGTCCATTTACTTACACACTGTAAACTTCTATAAGCAGTTACAAGAACCTCTCTTCCTATGCTCTACATGGGTTACCTGAGGTTTGTTTACATAAAAGCCATAATCTTTCAAATGCATCATAGAAGTAATCAAATATACCGCTTCTAGGAATGTACCAATAAAAATAGATGAAGGTATGTTCAATACGAAAAACTGGACGCACTTTTCAGGTTACTTTGATAGCCGTAAAGCAAGTTCTGTGACCATGAAAAGATGAAAACTTATCTACAAAACAGCATTAGACTGTATACAATTTGCTTTTTGGATTATACAGTAAACTGCAAAACACTCACAATGAATGTTTCACTGTGTACAAATTAGGCATGAAACAATTTCTTATAGTTTTTATGAATAAATATTACTTAATATAATAGCAGTTTGATTTATTTCAATGAATATGGTCCCTTCTAATGCTGTAATATTTCTAAATGGTATCTAACAATTAATTTAATTTAATCATTTTATTAATTATTGAATTATTTTAATTATTAATTTAATAGATGACATTCATCTATTCATCTTTAAGCATTTTAAGCAAACAGGCCTGATTTAATAAGGGTGTTCTTTAATACAGACTAAAAGATTTTTTTCTTATTCTTTGGTACCCATTTAATAAAATGTACTTTTCAATTTGGCAAATAATGGGGAATTTGAGAACCCTTATCTTAAAAAAAGATATTATATATTAGGCGACATTAATACATACCATTACATATAAGCAAGCCAAGCTTAATCCCAAAATGAAATTTAAATGATATTGACAAAATAAGAACACTTGGTGAGTCCTGATGGAGTCACTCAAAGGCAGCTCTGAAAATAGTTAAAAGTTCATTATGTGTGCTGCCTTGCACACATTTTTATATACATATTCACTTACCAACCACCTTATTAGGAACAACTAATACTAATCCTCCTTCCCACAATTTTTCTTGGCATGAATTCCAGTTGTTTTTGAAAACATTCCTTTGAAATCTCTGGTCCATGTTGATATGATTGCATAACATTTTCTGCTGATTTAACAGCTGCATCTCCACACTGTGAATCTCACCACATCTCAAAGACACTCTTTTGATCAGATTCAGTGACTGAGACAGGCACTAAAGTATAATAACTCATGTTCATGGAACCAGTTTGAGATGATTTGTGCTTTGTGGCATGGCACATCGAGCTGGAAGTAGTCTGACTGTAGATTCTGGCTGTACAGGGACGCATGCAGTCAGTAACAATAGCAGAGGAGAGCTGTGACATTCAAATGATGCTTGATAAGTATTAAAGGGCCCAATGTGTGCCATACCATTACACCACCTCACTGATCTGACACAACAAAAGCTGGTTGGATGGATTCATGTTCTTGAGACCAAAATTTTGACCCTACCGTCAGCATGTCTCGGCATACACTGCGATTAATTAGTGTAGGCAAAGTATTCCCAACCTTTACATGTCCAGGTTCAATGAGTCTTTACCCACAGTACCCTCAGATTCTTGTTCTTGGCTCACAGCAGTGGAACCAGATGTGATCTTCTGCAGTTGTAGCCCATGCTCTTCAAGGTTCAGTGTGTTTTGTGTTCTGAGATACTTTTATGGCCATTACAGTTTTAAAAGTAGATGTGTGAATTATTGTAGCCTTTCAGCCAGTCCTGATTTTATGATTTTATGCATTGCATAGCTGACATGTGACTAAATGATTAAATGGAAGATTCCGATGTACAGATGTTCCTAATAAAGGGGGGTAATGATTGTATATGAGTCTGTGTGTATGTTAGGACAGAAGCTGCCTAATCTCACGATGAACAGAGCACAAGAATTCCAAATACGAAGTTCCTCCATTCAGGCCTTTATCCTCCACTAGGAGCGGGCGGAACAGCATCTCTGATCTGTCTTTCTGCTTCACAATCACCATCTAAAAAAAAAAAAAAAATTACTGAAGATCTTCTGCTTTGACCTGAAAGCTAAAATATGCAGCATTCTGGCAGTTTAGTGAATTACATTTGACTTTTAAAACACCTAAGCTTTAATCTATATTGCACTGCTCAAGTGATATTGAAACAAAGTGTAATGACATGTACTGGCAGAGATGTACCTTCATGGATTTGCAGCGCTGCTGGGAGATGGCACAAATGATGGAGTGAAGCTTCCTGGAGTGAGCGTTGTCTAGTTCTGGCAATGTATTCTGCAAATATATTTATATTAAAGTCAGTGAATCTTTTATTAAAGTCAGTTATCAGCAGAGAAGCTATACAGAGATGTTCAGTGCTCAGACAATTATTTAAAATATATTATTTCATATTATTCTAATGGTCACTAGTTACTAAACATAAATTAGAGTTTTGACTGCATGAACATTTCTGATGTGAAGCACAAAGCAATTAAACAACCCAAAGTTTACTGAATAATGGTAAACATATAACATGTGATTTTGTGTGTGATGCTGCTGCCTCTGACCGTGTCTGAACTGAGATGGGCCATGGACGGCACGTTGAAGAGATTTTGGATGAGGTCAGGAGGGCAAGCCTGGCCTAGCCACAGGTACACAGACTGGCCATTTTCCAGCAAAAACACACCCGTATCGATCAAACGCTCCTCAGAGCAGCGCACTGCTGCCGGAATCGAGTCACTCACCACATCCATGGAGTGCTGAAAGAAATGGAGTAGAAGCTCATGACCAAAGACACACAAAATATTTCATGTTAGAGTAAAATTTTTGTAGGTGAGATAACCTTTTCCCTACTGCTTTACTCAATGAGCAGTACTGCATTCTGACTAAGTAGTACTGGTACAGTTCAAGTCAATTATTATTACATTTATTTCTAATGGTGCTTTCCTATATGTATTTCCTCCCTGATGTGGTTGATTTAAGCAGTAGGACGTAGGAACACAAGAAATCATGCCTAGTTGCAGGCCAAAATAAGCATTTTAAAACTGTTTCGCTGGCGGTGCTTGACTGCAGTGAGGAAGTTATTTGGCCCATAAGATGTAAACTGAGCCAAAATGAAGAACATAAAAGGTGTGCTAGATATTTGGACTGATGGAAATTAATTTAGACCCCACTATGTGTTCTCTGTTTCTGGGTATTTATGCAATTTCTAATGTATAAATAAATTCAGTAAATCAAATCACCATATTAGTAATCTAAATCTTTCTGTCTAAGATGTCCTTCAAGATGTCACAGAACAAAAGCACATGAATGAAAAGTTTGTTCTTGTTCTGTTTTGTATAGCAAATGAAATAATAGGTATAAAATCAGCCCTTAAAGTTGCCTGCATCTGCTTTCTGCTTTTAAATGTTCTTACCAGTGGAATGAGCTGTGGGTATAGCAGGACCTGGGTCTCCTCCACTCCCATGGACATGACATTGAGTCTATGGAAAGCCCTCTCATCTGTAGAGAGGTCAGTGCTGCCTATCAGCACTGGAGTCTTCATCAGGCTGTTCATGTACACCGGGAACACTTTCATAGCATCAGGCAGGATCAGCTGTACATGATAACATAGGGAGAACAGGTCAGCTGACATAATAGGCACACAGCTTAATGCTCAGTAAAAGTCGAAGATTAAGTCAAGCTGATCTGATACCGTAATGACAGGCGTTTATACTGATAAATATTATGGCTAGTCTGGTTAATTTCCCAGCTTTGAATCATTTTACAACCACACGTACAATATATAACCAACAGTATGACCCTACGTGGCGTTTGCAGAGATACATCAAGATATGAAAGGCTAATCTACATTATTTCTCATATTAAAACAAAATTAAAGTCTCTTTTCTCTGAGAACACTCGTCAGACCTGACTTGCAGCAGAAGGTGTTGCACAGTTCTTTCTGTAGCAGGCTAGCATGTGGGCTGTTTGCCTAACCAGGATCTCCCTCACAGTTCGCACTGGCTGGCTTAGTATAGCGTGGTACGCTGGACAACCAAACACAAACAGAAAGACAAAGAGAAACATTCAGCCTGAATACACAAACACATAGACACAGTATTCCAATGTAATATAATGTTGCCAATATTTAAGAACAAAAATCATTTCATTTGCCATCATTACATTATCATGTAAAATGGCTTTAATTTTAGGTAGATGACAAATTTGACCTAAATTAGAACTTATATTTACCTGACTTAGCAAAGAAGTTGATGAGGGCATCAGTCTCACAGCTCTTATAAAGCTCAGACAGCTGAGAGCTGCAGTTCAGACCGAGGTTGTGAACGCGTAGCCGCCTCTGACCACTGACAGAGGTGTACAGTATAGCACACTAGAAAAACAAGACGTACTTTGTAAGTCAGCGCTGGCAGAACGGTATCGTTTTTGTCTAAAATGCACACATGCAACTGTAACTTTATTACAAGGACATACAAATATATTGTCTTTATTAGACATATACACACTAGATAAATAAACACAACCAGACTTTCTGTATTATTTTTTTCATTATGCTGGTTCTGTCTGCACGTACCAGCCTTTTATAATTATACAGAATCTTGTTTCAGATGCTCAGAGGTTGTTAAGAGGACTGAAAGGTGGCAGCAATGAGACAGAAAATATCCATACACTCATTTTTCACCTGTTTATAGATGAACCGCAATTGATGCGGAGTGTATAAATACATTACTGCTTTTAAAACATAACTGTATTTAAGGCATAGTAACCACACACCAAATACTAATCATTGTTGCTATGATATAACAAAAATAAAACAACAGCATCATATTACACAAAATAGCGGCAGAACAATAAATAAATGTTAATTTCCCTGATGTGTATGAAAGCTTACAGTGCTTTCTGTGTGTTTCTGTGTGTCAGCCTATGCAATGTTATAACTGAGTTGTACTACAAGACTATGTTTGGTTTCACTGAAGTTGTGCAGTAATATGGGGAAACCTGCACAAGCCACAATAACTAAATCATGTTATATTGGAACTACACAGTCTGTAATTCAAATAATTATTGAGAAACTCAATCAAAAACAATTGTGCCAACTCTCCCATACATGACTGTTTAGATGAACTGCACTTAACACAGTGGAGCAGTGCCTCTAGGTGTGAGTGTGTGTGAATGTGTCTGCCTGTGTGTCTGCCCTACAATGGAATAGTGACCTGTCCAGGGTGTTTTCTTGCCCTCTGGCCAATAAGCACTGCAAAAACTCCAGCATTAGGATAAGTGGTTTAGATAAAAAGAGTGAGATCTGCTTGGGATGTGACAATTCAGACAATTCAGTCCTCAGTTTTTCAGCCATAGTTCAGCTTATTAGTTTAATATAGAAAGCGGAATTCATTATTGTTATAATTAGTTCTTCCTTATACATACATGTTTCCTTCTGGTTCTCTGGGTTTGTCTCACCTACCAAAAACTACACTGAACTGTCCCAGGTGTGAACGAGTGTAGGAATGTATGTGTGCTGGCAGCCCTGTGATGGATAGACTTCCAATTCATGATGCATTTCCACATCAGGTCCTGGAATAGGCTCCAGATTGACCACAACCCTGACCAGGCTTATTATACTTACTAGAGATGAATGAATGAACAAATGAATGAATGTTGTTATTAATGATGCAGTGTAGAAATGTGATATGCTTGGAAGGCTTACCAGGCACCTATCCAACAGTGTAAACCTCAGTGTTGTTGTGGTTACTGTTTATGTGGTCAAATAGAGAGTTTGGCACTCAACATTACTGGAAAATAGTAACATATTTGTTGCAGGACTTTCAAAGATGTACTGCTATATCCTGCCTAATACGATTTCAGTTTCACTTACAGCAAAACCAAAATAGTGCCAATTTGTAATTTAAATGAGGCAGCAAGATAATTTGATTTCCACAGTAAACTGTAAACACAACCTTGCAGTATTGGCTGTTTACCAGGCAGTTGTTAAATATTATTACTTTGTAACAATTATCAGCTTAAATTAAATTACTGCGTATTATGTTACGTGGGAAAAAAAGGTTTTATTTCAGTTTAATGCATAGGTGATGGATTCTAAACAGGAGCAAGGTTTTAATGGTGTATGTGTTGCACTGACCTGTATAAGTGCCCCAGCCTCCTCACTGAGGGTGTCATCATGTTTAAACTCCACTGTAACTGCTTTGTCACAGTCCACTGCAGCCATCTCCACATCTGTAGTTGTGTTCATGTAAATGGCACCAAAGAAGTCTGTGGCTCTGAAACCTTAAGGATACAGAGTATACACAACCTCAGGTGTGTGATCTTAAAATCAAATAAGTTTATTTTTATTGCAAATGTCTTTATTTCCTTGACAGACACAGACTATTGCTTCTCTCAGTGTTCAATTTCTGGTTTTGTTATTTGAAAAAGTCTGCTTCACCTGTGTTGGTTCGAACACGCATTATGGCATCAAATCCGATGGACTTCTTCACATCTCGCCTCAGATCACTGAGGAATTGCTGACCGTCTATCTGGACCTGACAGATAAGATGATGTTTTGAAGTTCAACATAAGGGGATGACATATTTTATAATGTAGAACAATGCTGATATACAGTTACATAAACACAGGCTCAACACCTCAGGGAAAGTGCATGCAATTAATACACACCTGGAAGTTGCTATACTTGTAAACCGAGCCACCGGTGTGTGTGGGAATGTCACCCATAGTGGCCAAGTCCACATACTGGTTAGGAAACATGAAGAGGTCTACGCAGCATCCCTGGCTCACACATTCTTTAGTCAGCTGCTCATACACACCACGCTGTGGCTGAAACAGTGTCTGCAAATGCAGATATAAACAAATTAGCTTTTCATACCAAAATGTGCTCAAATTAATTAATTTTGAAGAACAAAGAAATAATAAATAAAATAAACAGGCCACCTTTTCTTTTTCTGTGTTCACCAGCTTTCTGTCATCTCTGTTCTTCAGTTTCCCAGGTGCCTCTGCGGTTGGGATGGAGGAGTGAAAGATGAAGAGTTTTCCACTGCATTCAGCAGCCTGAGGGGACAATGAATTTGGGCATGATCAATGGTTTACACATTTTTGATTAATGAATAATTAATAATGCATCATTAGTGTGAAAGGCTTTGGGAGTTAGTAGGTTATTATACACAGGACAGACACACAAACTGCTGACTCAGTAAATGGTTACCTGTCAAACAAATTCAAGTAAAGTTAAAGTAAATTAAGTACATAAAAAGCCCAAATTAAAGTGGAATTTAGTTTAAAAAAAAAAAAAAATAATAATAAACTTTAGGCACATTTAATAAAATCTGGTTTGGTGTCAAAGTAAGCAAGATCAAATTACATATATATTTGTTCTACCTTCAGTGCTTCCACTCCAGCTTGAATAATTGGAGCAAAAACAGTTTCACTCTCATTTGTGTCAGCAAACATGTCAGGGATTTGGCTCAACAAACTATAATAAACAACAGAAGAAACAAAAAAGACAATGTATGCTAATCAATGTTTATCATAACATAACTAAATTTCATTGCTTTGCACTGAATTATTTAAAACTAGTAAACCTACTTGTTGATGACAGCTCGTGATTCCTGAAAACTGACCAGAAATCCATCCAGAAGGGGTACAAACATATCTGCTACATCAGATACCACCATCATCTGGGGCTGAGCTAGTGCACTCTTCACATTGTAAAAGTGCAGGATCTTGTTGTAGGTAACAAAGCCCACTCTGATGGAAGAGCTCTCAGCTCCCTCCTCTCTGAAAAACAGGAGTGAGTCAAAAGGTTTTATTTTAGAAACGGAAGGGAAAATGACATATCTGAATACCCCAGCAATTAATGGGTGAGGTGGCCTGTCTTTTAGCCTATGTCCGGAACATGGTCACCATTTTAAAAGCCGCCATATTGGATCAAGGGCAAGTTATTCCACTGGAAAGATGGTTATGTGTCCTGTGACTTTTGACTCACCCTGTATATATTTGGCCATTAAGGAATTTAAATGATCGGCAACAATATTTAAATAGGCTCTGTGAATATTCTCCATCACATTTAGACTACCTCAACCAGCCTGGACTGTCAACACAAGGCAAGCAGAGTCACTGGATTCATGCTGCTGGCACCAAATTCTCACCCTGCCATCTGGCTGTATAGATTGCACAAATGTGTAGGTGTCAAACTATTTCTAATAAAGTGCTCAGTGAGTGTAATTATAGGGCAATTATTACATAATTAATTAGGATGTCATATTTATATTATTGTATGAAATATTTAAATGTTACGATGAAGATTAGCTGTTTGCTTTCAGTCTGACTGTTCTTCAAAGATTACTTCATACAATAAGTATGAATGTTGGGCTGATGTGTAGTATTTATGTGCCCAGAATGCATTTGAGTTCTGGTAGTCTGCAGAGTGTAAGACAAATCCAAAGCATTTTACAGAGGAAACACAACAAACTTCTCTTGTTCAAAGAGTGGGACATAGAGCACTGGGTGTTTATAGTTCCAAGAGTCACTTCCTCAACATAAATTATTGTGAAAGCCTGTAAACAGGGCCAAAAATACAGTCCCAGTGCCAAAACAGCATTTATGGAAAGGAAAAGGTCGAGAAATTTGACTGGTTTTTATTTTAGATGTACTAATCTTGACTCTAGCTGGACTGTTAGGACAGCAGCACAACATACTGAACACACTTGTTTATGGGTTTAACCCTTGCTTTGACCTTGCCAGAATATGAATAATGGTGGGTCAGGGGTTTGTGCAAAAACACAGCTATAGCAGAAAAGGGGGAATTTTTAAAAGACAGAAGAGTGAGCAGAGTGAAGGAAAGGCAATAAAAACAGCTCTTATCATTCCTAGCTTATCATTTAGCTGACTGAGAAACAGTGACAGAGAACAAAAGTCAAAAGTTCACATAAGCTCCAACCAGACAGACGAAAGTAAAATGGCACACACACTGTTGTCTGCTTACCAACTGTTGATGAATAGACTAACTATTTGCAGTCAATATGTAATTGATTATATTTAATGTTTTGGACTATATTTCTAAATCATACTGTAAATACTATTGAATTCTGGAGTAAAGCTGCTCTGATGGTACAGAAATGGTGAGAACAGATTTAGTGCACATAAATATAATTCACAAAATGCTGAGAAATGAATGTAAAGTACTTTGTACCTACAAAGAAAAAGTACACTAGCAGTCTGCAGTTAAGTAAAACTAAATTGTATCTTTGATTTGTAGACCCCTTAACAATTCTAAAATGGGGTGCTTGTGGCCTACAGGGAAACGTTGCCATTAACTATACAAAAAAACCCAGAATTGAAACAAACATAACTACAAAAAATGGGAGAACCAGCACCGTATCTGTACAGGACATATTTGTAAGCCTGGGTCCAGATATAAAAATCAGCAAAAATGTAAAATGCTGATGTAAAACTGCACCAGGTTCAGCTACCAGCTGTTTGGCCTTTAAATGTTCCTTAGTATGGGAGCTCACAGAGTGGTAAGTTGAGCCATATAAAAACGTTGGGTGTCCAATGTGTTTTTCATTAAATGCATGCACTCTAGTGAGCAAAGCCAGGAACAGAGGGGAGAAATCAGATTTAATACCGCAGGCTTATTTGGAGTGCACTTCCAGCATGCTTTTGAGGTGAGGTCAGTTTTCCAAACAAACATGGACATACCCACAGGGGCTGGCGGAGAAGAGAAAGACATTTTGCAGGAGATATACATGTGAACTGCTAGGTGGTAAATCAAAAGAATGTCTTTTTGCATGCAAAATCCGGTACATACAAGAGCCTTGCGCGCCATTTCAAAGATTTGGCCTTTTCTTCATCAGCCCCCGCAATAATCATGTAGGCAGGAATTTTCAAATGATGAGATACAGCAGTACTTGGCTTGGTGGAGTTTAGTTGTTTCTCTTTTCTTCACTCTCATTTTACTGACCATATTTGGCATGGAATTAGGGGCCCTTTTTCGGGTGCAATGAACTGCTTTCGGAGCTGACGGCAGCTAAGATGTACATGTGTTACACCTGAGATATTCTATCAAAACAGTCCTGAAAAACATTTGTTGCCAAAAATTCATGCTCACACACATTACTACATAAACAATGCCAGGGTGGTGTTACAAGAACAGATCGATGAGATCCTGAGTCATGAACAGGAGTTCTTGATGGATTGATAAAAAAAAAAAACATGTACAGGCACAGCTAATGTCATGTAGTGTTTCTAGGTGCTTCTTTACACCATATATTTTACAACTACAAGAAGAAAAAGACACTTTTATTAATTATAGCAATATTTCAGTTTATAAAATATGTTTAAATTGTTCGTTTTACATAATGGCATACCTGTTTTTTAAGGTCTATGTAAAATATCCCGAGGCAAATCAAGTTAAAATATTTAAACAAATGTCAGTTAAAAGTAGCATTTTAACTCACTTTGGAAGATGATCCAGCAATGTCTTCAGTTCCTCACATATCAGTTTGACAAGTCCACTCTTTATGTTGTTGTAGGAAACATCGATCATGAAGATATAAGCAGGAGGATTTGGAGGCTTATTGTTCTGAGAAAGAGGAAGAGAAAAAAATTACTTACCTTGTCATTAAGTGTCAAGAACAATTATTACTAAAGGCACAAAGCATCTTTGTATTGAAATAAGCTCACTGATAGTTATGCCTAACCCTGGCAAATTTTTATTTATTGCCTTCTGCTGCCAAGAATTAGTAGTCAATGCACTGTTAAGCACAGAAATCATGTAGTGGGTATATAACTATTATACAGTACTGCATGAACCAAGTTGTGCCACAACATTTTGGTACAAAACCTGAATTTTTGGTAGAAATGCACAGCACTGTGTTTGGAGGAAAAAAACTCCTAAAACCTCATCCCATCTGTTAAATTAATGTGGAGGGAGAAACAAGGTTTACAGCTATCTCAACACCTGGACAGCTTATAGTCAGTGATGGAGCAATGAGTTAAGAAATATTCTAATAATTTTTAAAGCAGGATGTCGGAACAATGTGGGGATTACCTGAAATAAATATCATTGTCATGATTGCTTCTAGGAGCTTCTACCAGTTTTTTTTTCTAGCCAGGACTATAAATGAGAAATCAGTGCATTCAGTTATGTGTCTTATTAGGTTAGGCAGATTGTGTCTGTCTGTTATGATAACCTAAAGTTCAAACCACACTTAGTAAGTAAATAATACATGAAATTATTAACTCCAAAAGGTTACAAACTTCTTGTTGCAATTGGATAAATAAGCAGTAGACATAGAAATTTAGGCAATAATGGTCAGCCTGTCAATAAAAAAGACAAACCCCCAAACCCCTGCTCATTTTGCAAGTGGATTTCCTCACTCAACACTTTGTCAACTGACAGAACCACTACCACTTTCATTTACCTTCAATGCCAAAGGTAAATGAAAGTACAATGTTTAGTGGTTCTCTATGCAGCTCTGTTCTCATGGGCCACTTAGTCTATTTAAAGCATTAATTTCTAAAAGTTACACTTTGTATATTTCCTACTGCTTAGAGCCACTGGGTAATGTACTATAATATGATATTTAGTGCCTTCTTTAAATCTGTTGTCCTCAGCCTGCCACAGTGTTTCAGCAAATTAGAAATGCAATGTGACTGCCAGGGAATGTAATTCTATTAGATGTTTCCTAGGGCATGCTAAACCCTTGTACTGAAGTAAACACTCCAAGCAATTTCTTATCCACATAATATTTAAAGTATTCAATTTTACATTAAATGGCTTAGCAAGATTCACTATGTGCAGTTGTTGTAAATTATTATACTGTTTGAACATGTATGAAATAACTACATTATTATACCCATGTTCTTATAAATACTTTGGTTTTATCTGCAAAATCTTTCCTTGAATAAAACCTCAGTATTTAATGTATGATGTACTGTAAAAGCTGTAAATAGAGCATTACTTTGCAGTAATCCAGCGTAGCGGCAAACTCATAAGAGCCCAGGGACAGCTCTGGTCTTTCATATACATCCACTCTTCGGCCCATATGGTCAAGGTGCTGGAAATACTGCACAGGAACTAAGTGGGGACAGATTTGTTTTAATTGCTGAACTTGAAAAGACTTAAAAACCACCAGTGAAGCATGCTTACTTTACCGACCCTCATTAACACAGCTGCAGAAACCACACTGGAAGCGTCTTCCACCATCGATGAAGAGCATAAAGGGGCACATGTAGGCCTTACAGCGGTTACACCGTATGGGTCCTGTCTCGCCGTGATTTACTATGTATAGAGGAGTCTGATGTAAACAGAATCAAGAGAAGACATAGAAGATGTTTATGATTTTGTCCTGTAGCACAGACCTTCAGGTGCTTATATCACATTTATGGTTCGTATAATTGATCAATAAATCACAAGTTTAAAGAAACACATGCAGAACTAAGTGTCTTCTTTCTACAGCAATAAAAAGACAAGTTGTAAATTAAGCTAATATTCTCTGTTTACACTACAAGTTTACTAGTTAAAAAGTTTTGCTAAGCGTCTTGAAAAATCTGCCACAGTTTCTCTGGCAGGTTTGATTGACACAACTGCTTTTTTTGCATGCAAAACTCAGGAGTTTTTATTATGTTTTGTTAGTTTGTTTGTTTGAAAAATATTTTTTTATTTAATATGTTGCTTTCTTTACTTTTTTTGGTAACGTTTGAAACTCTAAAAGGTTTTCGTACTGACACAATAATGCAAATAGAAAAATTACTAAAAGTACTGCAAATAGGTTGTCTGTGACATTTGCACAGTAGTGCAGATGTTGCATAATTTATATTTAGCTGAGATACAATGTAGTAACTGTATTTACAGAGATAAAATATAGTTATATAGTTTCAAATTATAATTCATATGCATCCATTATATTTGTACTGATGCTAGTTTCAAGTACTATCTGGAACACTTTTTATCCACCAAGTTTGCCAGAGATTGAACTTTAAATCAATTAGCTGCTTGTTAAAGAATATACTAACATTACCTAAAAAGGTCCTACAGCAATAGTGCTGTCACAAACAGAACAGTGCGACTGACTGAAGATACCAGGACCACACAACACTCGCAGACCTCAGCAAGAGTTTAAATAAAGCATACTAACATTTGTAACATACAATATAAAATAACATATTGAACACATGTAAATTTTATCTATAACACAGCTATCAAATATGCAGTTACGTGTAATTTCTGTATTTAACTTCTGTATTATTTAATTATTACGCTTATTTTTAAAGGAGCAGGCTATAAGTACTAGTGTAAGAGTACTAGTGACCCAGATGCCTACTGGCGATACACACCTTCTCAATAACACAGTACTTTAAAGTAAAAGATAAGGACCGTTGGCAATGATCTAGTATACATACTTCATTTTTGGGCACTGTGGCAAAAGGTTTGATGATGGCGGCCAAAGGCACTTGCCACTGCTTGGCAAGGTCAACGGTACAGGGAAATGTGTAGGTAGTGCATCGCATGAACCTTGGGCTAGCATTTCCTGAAAATAAATAAATAAATAAATAAACAATTTAGCTGAAATTAGATTGACCCTGGGTTGTTTTTAAAGTGTAATTAATAATTTTCATTGATGACTACAAAGCATCAGTAAGCCATTTAAAAAAAAATTATATCTGTTAAATGTTGGAATAGTAAATGCAAACGATCAACTCACCCTGATCCTGAACAGTGAAATTGGTTGTGACTAGGGGCGGAACTTGACCCCTGAGATTTGTGGCGTAGACCTGACCACCTCTTCTAGCCTGGTCACTTTCAATCACTTGTATCTATACAGTGAAATGTAATCAATGTAATTTCAGGGAAACAGAATGCATACTAAAATTTCAGATAATATAAAAAATATTTTAACCTAATTAATTAAAACTATAAATAGCATATCATATTACCACCACTAATACACAAAGGCTGAAGGAATAATAATCAGGCTTGTGTTTAAATACCACAAGTGACTCTGGTTGAGATATATGAAAAGGTTTAACAAATTTTAGGTTAGAAAAACCTGCAGATAACAATATAAATGTGAAAAATTGACTTGTGAAAGGTTTTCCAGGCCACCACACATTTTAATTCTCAGCCTTATCCTTAATCAATGAGAGTTTTACTGGCTGTTTTTATAGTTTAATAGTCTGATATACAGCTTTCATTAGCAATCCCTGATCTTTGAACACAAACAATATGTATTGTTAGTCATAGACTGCTGAATAAGGTTATTACTGATAATAAACATAATCACATACTAATGACTAATGACAACAATTACATTATTACATAACAATAAGATTTACTAATACATATATGCATTTGACTTTATATACAACAAAAGAACGATTATATAAATATGTTTATTTATATTTAACTATTATATACTGCTATATATATTTCTTTATAATATACTTTTTTAAACCAAGCTGGCACCCATGATGGTGTGGTTTTGTGAATTAAGTAATTTTTGATTTGTATACATGTCTCACATACTTGAACTGTTGCAGTGTTTAATCTATGCACTTACTGTGCTAGGTATGGAGTCCGGATCGAGCTTCTTCTGAGGAGGTCCAGCCATGTTGGCAGCTCCTCCAGGAAAGCCTCCTGGGAAAGCACCTGGCTGCGGCCCTGCCATTGTTGACCCTGGCGTCTGTCCTCCATATAATCCTATAACCACAAACACAGGGTACAGACTGCCTTAGCTCAGTGTGTGCATACGATTCATGACCATGTTCATGTCAATTTTAAATGACTGCTTTAAAACAATATTTCAAACTTTTACCTGGATGCTGAGGAGGAAATCCCTGAGGTGTTGGTGGCTGTTGGAATCCAGCTCCACTCAATGGAGGAGGGTGAGGCTGTGAATTAGACAACCCCATTGGAGGAGGCCCAGTTGCATTCATGGGTGGACTAGTGGCCATTGGTGGACATGTGCCCATCGAGAGAGGTTGATGGCCTGGAGGAGACATGGGTGGATGTCCCATTGTTGGTGGTGGAGCCATTTGGAAAGGCTGTGGTGCTGATAGTGACTGTGGGCTCTGCATGGGGCTTTGGGCTAGATAAAAAAAAGAGAGAGAGAGAACAAGTTTGAGGAAATGGCATATTTTATATTAAGAAAGAGAACTGCTAAAACTAAATGTACCATATCCATCAATGTTCATAGCACCCATCTGATTTGCTATTTGTTGGACTGGAGGAGTGGCTGGAGTCATGCTGTGGTATGATCTTGGAGGGGGCTGTCCATAGGAAGACATGGCAGGTGCAGACACTGCCGGAGAGGGAGGGAACCTAATAATAATAAAGAAATTAATAGGGCTCAATTTAAACTGTAAATTTTTCCAAAATGTAATCTATATAAGAGCAAAGAAAGTTACTTCTGTGGGTGTGCGCCATTTTGTTGAATAGGGGGTCCATAATGGCTAGACGCAGGTGGTTGAGGTATCCCAGAAGGAGAGGAGGCAGCTGGTTTGAGCATACCTGAATCATAACATTTACAGGATTGTAATACACAGTCAGTACTCAGTGACTGGGGTATTAAAACACAAACAATATGTTTTACTTCTATATAGTAGGTCATATTTGACACTCATATTTGACACTCAATTTAAGCTTCTTACACTAATATTATACACACACTTGTACATGGACAAAACAACAAGTAATACTACCTTTCACAAATTAAGAATGAATTATATAAATGTAATAAATAAAATGTATTAATATATCAAGTCACCACAACCAGTCAAAAGTGAAACAAAAGACAATGAGGTTGAATTTTACTGTACCGGCTGGTTGTGGAGGAAAGGACTGAGATGGAGCTCCATAATGCCCATAATGGGACTGTGGAGGGGGACCCCCAAATGTATTGGGGTATCCCCCCAGTCCTGCCTGGGCTTGCGAGTATGGAGGTGTAGTGACATAACCCTGCTGGCTCATCCTGTTAGATGTATTTCATTCCACAAATAAAGAAGAACAGCAACCTGTGGGGTAAAAACAAACAAAGCATGTACATTCTTGTAACACCAGCCACGCTAATGTCTTTATAGATTACGACTCTTCCCATTATGTCAACAATAAAGCCTCCAGCTTTAGCAGTGACGGCCTCTTTGGGTTTCAACACTTAAATTACTGCAGCTTAGGTAAATAACTGTTTATTCAGTGTGTAATATGAGATTACAGACTACAGCAGGTTTGGGTCATGCTGGCTCATGCCATATCGCATGGCAACTGTTGAGCTTGTGTAAGATGGACCTTTACCAACTATACTGAGATAATGAAAGTGATAAAACACAATGATGTCACTCTGTGTGTGTGTGTGTGTGTGTGTGTGTGTGTGTGTGTGTGTGTGTGTGTGTGTGTGTGTGATTATAGATCCAGGATCTATTTAGAATGCCTGAATCTACCTGTAAGGAAACATGTCTAGGGTATTTATTACCTTGGGTCAGTATGAGATCTGTAGCTATATTGTTGAAAACATTTGACCAAATGATGAACCCTCTGACAGATGTGTTCTGTACAGATGTTTAACATCTGCAAATATTTAGTATATCTTAATGAAGCCAGGTACGCGCCTAGATTAAGCAGTAATTGATGAATAAATACTCAGTGAGTGATAATAAATGGGTTGATGGTGTCGGGGAGCCTGGGGCAGTACTTTACCTCTATCTGCCCAGTTGCCACGTCAAACAGGATTGTTAGTCATGTTCAGGACAATAACAAAAAGAAAACACTGCGGTATGTATTTAAAAACAGTTAGCATCAGTTTCGCCTCCTATATGAGCAGTTGATGGTTTATAAACGATGTTTAGTGTTTGTCGGTAGTTACAGAGCTGCGCTATATCTCACTGAGTCACAGACACACACACACACACACACCTCTAAACTTTCCTAAAGTCTATTTAAACACGTGTAACAAAACCTAAGGCAACGTAACACACTGATTTACAGCACGTCTGAAATGTTTGGTCACTAATATAACCCCGAGAAATGGAAGGAAGATTACCTGTAAGGTAGAGATGACACGGAGGGAACTGACTGCTCAGACTGCAGACGAGCCTAACGGGAGTGCCACGTCAAACTCCCGGCACCGGCCTCGGGTATTTTGCTGCTTCTGCGCATGCGCACAACGGTGAGGATCCGCTACACGTCAGCAAAGATGCAGACGTACGTAGGGAAGTAGCGTGTGTGTGTGTGTGTGTGTGTGTGTGTGTGTGTGTGTGTGTGTGTGTGTGTGTGTGTGTGTGTGTGTGTGTGTGGTCAGAACTATTCAGTGCTATTAGTGGTGATCGGTTGCCGTAGCAACCAGTAGGTTTAGAAATGACAGGTCTGCTTCGTATTGGTATCCATTCACCTACACTAACTAGATTGAGGTCATTTAAATTCTCTGCATTAGCGATCTAGATCCACCTTGGGATATCTATCAGAGCACTTCGTGACAACGAAATTGAACTGATCTCTCACTCGTCTACAATAGGAGTGCTTGTAATAAGCTACTGAGCCACAGTGATTAAATTCTTATTGCTCTGAGTGCAAAAAGTGCCTCCCTACATTGGCCAGCTGGGTGTCCATCCCCAGCGCCTGCTCCTGTTTACTCTCACTGAATAGATGTATACAGCTCAGGTGATGCAAGAATGTAAGTGACTGGACACACCCCTGGGGCTCTTTTCAGGGCAAGGCTATTTCAGGAAATGTGTTAATGTGTGTGTCTGTGTAGGACGGGGTGATTTTCCACGTGTGCCTGTAATTCAGAGCAGCTTATTAAGTGAATGTTTTTCCACGATGAACTGGATTACAATTTCAGCTTAATCAAAATCAGGTGTTTTTGAACATTTTATATATGTATGTATGTATGTATGTATGTATGTATGTTTGTATGTATGTATGTATGGGATAAAAAACACCAGATGGTGAGACAAAGCCCTAGAGTTCTTCTTGTAACTTGCACAGCATGGCATGCTTCATTCTTCTTATACTACAACAACTTGCTCATTATTGCACATTATTTTGTTAAATGTACAGCATAATTTTATTACGTTTAGTTTAAATGATGTAGACGATCTGTAAAAAAAAAAGCTGACCATGTGCTCACTTTATAGTATAGCACCTGGCAGTTTACATAAATGTATAGTCAGTGGCACTTCATTATTCACCTCCCTCTTTCTCCTTTCTTTTCGCTGCAATAACCATCTGTACCAGCATTACTGTGAGAGCCCTGCTGCTGTTCAAAATTAATCATAACCTTCTGACCACAAGACCACCAGACTTGAGAATGCAAGAGCATGGTGGAATAAGCTTATGTAAATAATCATTAATATTAATCTAAGGTCATTAATATGTGGTCTCCTAATGGTAGATTTTGATGTGGCTTTTTGATCTGTCTGTCCGTCAGTCTATATGAGATTTTTGTTAGTGCTGTATCTCAATAAGATGGTCCTAAATTTATATGGCTTTATTATTCGATCCTGTAGATAAAAAGCCGAGTCAAATGTTTGAAATAGTTCCTTTTTAGTAGTTTCCTTCCTGGACTTTTAAGACATACAAATTAGTATTAAGAAGGACTGGACTTGCTGGCAACGGAGGCATCCTCAGTTCTTTGTCCTGGACTTGCTGCACCTATTCATGAATGTATGATTTTGTCTGCAGGTGGGGCACACAAGGAGACTTCACCACCACCCACCCACTGCCTGTGGTCAAGGTGAAACTGTTTACTGAGAGCACAGGGGTTCTGGCTCTAGAGGACAAAGAACTGGGAAGGGTGAGACTTATCCTTCAGGTACAATTAGAGCAGAGAGTCACAGTCCAGCCCTGCAGAGTTTAGCTAGATTAACTCAGCTAACATATAACCCACTGACTCAGTTCAGCTTTGTATTAAAATCTGCAGAGCTGTGGATTGAGTCACACACCCCTGATTCAGAGTCAAGGCCAATTTCACTGTTGTGTATAAAAAGTCCACTAAATGAATAAACACATTTTCTATATGCTGTACAATTTATTTTAAATCATAGTCTACACTGAAGAGTTCATTTACAAGCAACCTGAAGCTGCACTGTGTGACATTAACATTCATTTCATGTCAAGATAAACTAGATAAACACAAAAATGTTCACCGTACCCCTGCCTCAAGTCACCTTTTTAGGTAAACAGATTTGTAATTACAGTAAAGATCTCTGCTGACAAAATAAGATTAGTGGTAGAGTCAAGGTTTTTAGGCACCTAGTATTAGAGCAATATTTATGACAAAAAAAACTTGTGCATCCTTACGTGGAGGGGCAGAACTGCTGACGATCTAATGTTACCATGACCTGCTGACGATCTTAATTTGGTTAATAAAACAACAGCAAGAGCAAAAAGCACCGCTAAACACTCCCATGGTCTGCTTTTGGAGTGCTGAAATAAAATGACATGAATTGTGAATTGCCAGCTAGTGTAACATAACTAATCACCTGATAACATTTCCTAGTTTGTATTCAGGAAATATTTCCATTTTTTTTTTTTTCATTTTCCAAGTTTTTCCATTTAGTAATGTAGCTATGGCCTGTAATATTCCTTAAACACCCCCAATTAACTTAACCCATAAATTAATAGTTTTTGGCCAAGCTAATCATGTTTGTGCATGTGTGTGTATGCGCGTGTGTGTGTGTGTGTGCGTGTGTGTGTGTGTGTGTGTGTGTGTGTGTGTGTGTGTGTGTGTGTGTGAGTGTGAGTGTGAGTGCTTTATGAAAGAAAACTAGAAGTCATTACAGCTCAGGCTCCCAGGGTAACAGATGGAGACTCCCATTAGAGACCCTCAATATGCATCTGCTCCTCTTTCCTACTTTGTCCACTTTTTACTGGATCTCTCTGTATCCTTTTCTCGTGCTCACTTTATTATTCACCACTCGGTCTATATTTTTGGCCATTTATCAACTTTGTACACACTTTTGTCATGCTTCTCCTGTCCCTCATGTTTGCTCTTCCTGACCAGGTGGTACTGAACCCTACAACAAATGGGCTCAAAACCGCAGAGCTGCATAAGATGGTCATTCCCAAAAACAGCCAGGATACAGAACTGAAGATTAAACTGGCTGTGCGCATGGACAAACCACCAAACATGAAGCACAGTGGGTATGTCAACCTTTCATTCAGCACAAGGGGACAAGTAGTCCATTGTCATGCACTGGACAGTACTGGCGAAAAATGATTGTTATAATGTGTTTACTTGCTTTTATTGAGAAATACTTTAAAAAATAAAGCTGTTAATATATTTTTTTATTTAATCAAAGGTTTTAACTGATGTATATGTTCATTTATATATTTTGCATAGAAGAATTCTCTATAAAAATTCTAGGGTATCTATAGGATACATATATCTATAGGACATATATCTATAGGATATATACATATATATATCCCCATCTGTCCATCTCTCTAAAAATCTGTACCACTAATAGATGGGAACAGGTCACATACACCAGATGCCACACTGAATAAACAAAGTTAACCAATATATACAACTATATACAAAGAGGCCAAATTCCTAATGCACAATTTACCGCCATGAAAAAGCCAACTCTGTATAGCACCAACTATAAAGCACATCTTTACCCAATCCAAAGCTGAAATATTGATCAAGTTCCTACCAATTTTAGGAATTAAAGCACATATCTAATTACCATCCTGCAAAAAATGCTTTTGGAAATTGGCTTATGAGTTACCGTTGCATTAAACCCCTATCAACTAACAAACCAAATTATTTACTTATTATTATGTTTGTATTTATTTATTCATTTGTTTGTTCATATCTTTAAACTGACAATCTAAGAAAACTAAAAATCCAACCACCCAATTGTAGTTATGTAGTAATTCGTTTTTTTGGATTTCCTAAAACATACCACTGGTGGATTGGCTTTGATGAATTGGGCCTGGGTGTGAATACTGGTGTAAGTTTGTGTGCATGCTGCCTCATTCAGGGTAAATTCCTTGCATTGCCTTTCATAAACTGATCCTGACCTAGATAAAGCTTTTACTGAAGCTAAAAACTAGCTTAAGTTTAAAGTTTAAGTTTATAAATAGAATGATAGTGCTGTATAGGATCACACAGGATCACATCCTGAAACCCAGTGTAGTCTATTTTTACACTGTAACATGCTGTAGTGTAAAATACACTGTAACATACTCTGTAAAAAAGGAAAATTTGTTGAAAAGTTTATATTGCTTTTATTCAGTGTGGATCTTTTTCCACATGAGGGCAGCAGAACTCTACTCAGATCGGCATTGTTGCTTGTTTTATGTTTGTCTTTATTTTTTTCCCTGTGAGAGATAAATTGGGTGGTAAGGATATGTAGCTGGCACTACATTTAGTTCTGTTTGTTAAGGAATTGTTTGTTTATTTAAAACCACTTCATTTTCAGGAAAACTTGGAAAGGTAACACTAAAGTAAAGACTGATGTTGCCATCTAGAGGTCAAGCAGAGGTTCAATCAGTGAAGAGAGTTATCATATTACTGCTTATATTACTTCTCTCAGTTAAAGAATTAAACAATATGTAATGTTAATTAATGTTTACTTATTCATATTGACTAGAGTGCTAGTAAATTGTCATGGGCGCAGATGAAGGCAGTTCCCATAGCCACCATAAAGCAGGACTATTGTACAGGGTGAGACAGGCAGGCCTTTGCCATCAGCCTGTTAATTATGGAGGCGCTCCAGCAGGCTCTCACTATAGAGCAGCTCCCCGAGAGACCTGCGCTAATTAGCAGAAGCCTCTTCAGTCTGTCATTACCTTTTTATATCTGACCCCACAAGTGGTTTTAAAGCCATCTTGGACCATCAGTTCTGGAGGAGCTTCACATTTATACCCAGAGCATTCATACTTACACATGATTTCTGTTTTCAGTCAATGTCCCGACATCTCATTTAACTATACTTGCATATATGTGAGTATTGGTTAGGTGAACATTTCAACTTAATGTATGATTAATGTTTTTTGTTGTGGTTGTTGTTGTTTTTTTGACACGGAAAAAAATATCTGCTGTAATAGAAAGTTCTGTGATTGCACAAGTAACCATCTATAAATCTGAAAAAATGTTTTGCTGTAAATATAGCAACCAATAGAACATGCATTGATCTGTCACCTGTTTCCCTGAACTCGTGGCACACACATAAAGCACATGAAAAGGCTGCCGGCTGCTGGGCAGTTTGTGCAAAAACTCTACAGCTGCACTTGACTTGCACTAGATGCTGCTTCCTTTATGCAGCGGCTCAAAAAAAAGGCCTGACTGATACTGATGCCGTTTCAAGTCCTTCAGGAGACTTGAGATCTACATAAATGATTGACTTTTCTTTTTCTTTTTGCTGCCACTATATCATTTCTGATATGTACCAGCCAGATTGACAGTTACAGCTTTACTCTAGGTCACTTAAATGCTAACTTGCACACATGCATACACACCTGAGGACTAACATAAAGGGAAGAAAAAGGAGATGCATTGAAAGGGGATTTTCAGGTTGAATGCCCCCCATTAAAAGCAGCCATCTGTTGAGCAGTGGAGAGACTGAAGAACTGTTGAGTTTGGCAGCACGACCCCTCCACAGCTCAGAACGGGAGAGTTGCCAGCTTCAGGCTTCTCTCGCTTTTGTTTGTCTGTCTGTCTGTTTCTCTCCCTCTCCATCACTCTCCCAGGCTCACATGTAGTCCGTCTTTCTCTTTCTCTTCTCATTTCTTTTGAATAGCTCCGTACAACCATCATGTTGTCGGTCAATAAAGCAGAGAAAGCACATAGATCAGGACTTTATCTCTGGATGAAATGTCTATATTTTACCTTTAATCGAATATAAAGACACGACTGCTTGAGAATTCTTGCTAAATAATAACTCCTATGTCATTAATAATTCTACAAGACCGTTATATTTATTCTTTACGTTTTTCTTTACCTGTCTGGTATTTTTCAATTATTACAACATTTTGCTTACAGTAAACTGTTCTAATGATGATTGTTGTATTTACAGCCTTGACTAAGTTGTTTTTACCATAAATATTGTAAAAATGGTCTCATCCAGTAAATAGATCAGTAAGTAAATCATGTAATTTCTCATATACTGATCAGCTGTAGTTACATGGCTCGTCCACTTGAGGGCGCTAAAGGTATGTAAATTGGTCAGACTAATACCTTGACCTCTCCTGTTTGAGACTTTTTCCACACTGAAGAATGTGGATGTGCTTTTGTTGGCATATTAGTTTGCCACCCTAACCCACTTTATAGTAGTTTTCATATTTTCATATTTTCTACATTTGAGAGCATCCACCACTTTTAAAATGATAAATACGTCTTTGTAACATTTGTTTGTCTTTTACAGCACTTTAGCTCTTTCCTCTTGCTCTAAATAGACTCCATGTTCTATAACATATGTTAAATTGTGTCTTTGGGTTTAAATTCAGTCCCCACGTTTTTGTCATTTTCTCTGTAAAGCTGTGCCTTGAATTTAGTTTTTTTTTTTTCTTGTGAAGTGCAATTGAAGGTACAGGTGCGGCTCAGTCATCATGTATCCATACTGATAGCATCTCAGTAGGGCCATGGCCATATAAAAGGTGTCAAAGAGTGAACTGAAAATCATTTTCACAAGTGGATGATTTCTTTTTCCACTGGACATTCTTTCCTTCTCCAACCTCAAGTGTCCTTTACAAGGCATCTTGTGCTTTGAAGTGATTTAATTTCAAAGCCTTTATGAACTCTGTTTTTTTTATTGCGCTAACTTTGCACTAGTTTTTAAGTTGTCATGCATAAAAAAAAAATTTTTGTTTTTCTTTTCAAGGTACCTCTATGCATTAGGGCAGAGAGTGTGGAAACGTTGGAAGAGGAGATATTTTGTTCTTGTTCAGGTAAGTGCTGATAAAGTAACAGAAGGTGCTTTTATTGTTGCTATCTAATTAAAGTACCTTTATTCAGCACATCATTTTCTAAAGGAAGTAAAGACTTCATCAAAGCTGCTATATTTTTTTTTCTAATATAAAAATGAGCATAAGCTGTACTTTTAAAAACGAAAAAGTCGAGATTAACTGTGCCAGTGAATAATCTTGCCTATTTCAGGTCAGCCAGTACACATTCGCCATGTGCAGCTACAGAGAGAAAAAATCTGAGCCACATGAGCTCATGCAGCTGGATGGATATACAGTAGATTATTCCGATCCACAGCCCGGTGAGCATGTACTTCTCTCGTCTCTCGTATTAAGTGTAAACACTGATTCTGTTATTATGGGTGTGTAAATAAGAACTCTTTCTAATTATAGTGACTAGTCCTAATTAAAGTTTAATTAAATCAGTCATGTCTGTGCTCCACCCTTTTATGCTCACGGTATCACAGATTTTTTTTTTTACATTTTTTTTTTATGTCTGGCTAACTTCCAGTATAAAGCAACTATCAAAAACACAGCATTTGTGCAGTAAAATGCAGTATTTTATTGCAGTGAAAATGTTGTGTGAATTATAGTGAAAGTGAATTATACACATATTTTGAGAAGATTTGGACATTTTTGACATTCACTATGAGGTTATTAGGTTGCTTTCTTCGAGGAAAGTCTGAAATGTTTTGTACTGACTCAATAATGCAGAATTTTAT